>PVIU01016538.1:0-44711 GCA_004026605.1 Ondatra zibethicus | reverse complement strand
GTTCTGTCTGGAGCCACCTGAGCACCTTGTGAGTGCTGGCTCCCTTGTCTTCACAGCAGTAGTTCTGGCACCTACCTAGGTGCATGAGATGATGGAGTAAGGCATGAGGCATACTCATGTGGGCTCAGAATCCCAGGGTTCCCCTCTTGGAGGAAGCTGAGCTGAGAGTGCTGTTGGGCAGAGCCCAAGGAAGGAGCTCACACAGCAGGTGGCTGGATGTATAGGCAGTGTTCTCAGAAATGCACTGTTCCTTTTTTCTCATCTCTTATCTCTTTTTCTTCCCTTCCAGGGTCCTCCTGGGCCATATGGGAACCCAGGCCCACCTGGCCCTCCTGGAGCTAAAGTGAGTACTATCAGTGAGATCTGGAGGTGTGACCATGGGGTGGCAATGGGGTGGGCCTCACTTGGGGTGTCTCCTAGTCTTTGTGAAGAATTCCCTTCTGGACTCTCAGAGTCTTTGTGGAGAATTCCCTTCTGGACTGTAGATACCCTAGTTTCTCCCGGCACCCCCTCTGCACAGGGACTGGCTCTGCAGTACAAAGCAGTGCATTTAGCTTGTGGTTGGAGAGGTGACAGCTCGGACCTGGAGCCCTTGAGATGGGGGTAGGTAGAAAGGCAGCCTGGTGCTTCGCGGGGAGAGCCTTGACCTTGAATGTCTGATAAGGACAGAAGATTTCAGGGTTGGGAGCTGTGCCTTGGGAAGGTGTGGCAGCTTTGAACAGGGAGAGGCACGGGAAGATGGAGTTTGGAAGACGGCTGGTTGCGGTAGGTAGGATGGGATGGGACCAGGCTGAGCCGGGGGAGGGGCCATAATGGAGGGCACTGAAGCCTAGGGGAGAAGAGGCAGAGACTGGAAGGAGATGGGACACTGGGACTCTCTGGCACAGGACTGAGTGACAGCCAAGATGACATCACGGTTGTGGCCCTGCAGCCCAGGCGGGGATGGTTGCCGGAGAGTGCTCTGAGCTGGAGATAGAGAGAGCATAGGGTCAGCTTAGGCTGCCACCTCCCCCAGGGCCCTCTTGGAAGTTTGCTTCTCGTGAGACTGTCACAGCTGGGCTTTGATGATGACCGAACCCCAGCCACAGAGCTCCTGCATCAGGAGAAGTCAGGGTTGTCAGGCTGCTGTCTGGGGTAGTGCCCAGGGAAGCAGCATTTGGGTCACGGGAAAGAACTTTATAGAATGGTAGAAGAGAAGAGGGAGAGGAAAGTATGGAGCTTGAGGCTAGTGAACTACCTACCAGTGTGGGCAGGCCGAGAGGAGCAGAGGGTCTCCGGGCTCCCCGGGTTCCTTCTCCCTCTTCTTACCAGCCGCAGGGTAACCAGGTGAGCAACAACCCTAAGCTTTGTCTGCCCAGGGTCCAGGGTCACTCTTTGCTAAGCTAGATGCAAAGGTGAATGGCTTGAGGCAAGTTTTAACTGTCGGGCCTGGGTCACGCTGAGTAAGCAATGACTGACCTCTAGCACAGGCTCTTGAGACTCACAGAGGGCCCCTGCTGGCTGGCCTTTCAGAGTCTCTTGAAGTGGAAGACATAGGCTGCATATGGGGATTCTTGGGCACACAGATACACAGGACCAGGGACCCATGCCTGAGTCCTTGCAAGAAGTTGCAGGCAACTTGCCCCAGCCCCCAAGGTCTGTGACTTTCACTCAGGTCAGGCTGGACTGTGATTCCTTCTCTGAAGGCAGCAATGGGGCCCTCAGGAATGCTGCACCCAGCGTCCCCTGGGTGCACCAGGTTCTACGAGGCCAGCAGTGGGGATGGTTGCCTTGGTGTTATATTGCACCTCTCCCTGTGGATACTGTGCGTGTGTCTTACCCACTTGTTTCATTTGGTCCCATACTGACTAAAAAGATAAGTGTGAGGACCCTACATTTACTCATGGAGAAACTGAGGTACGGGCAGATGAAAACCCAGTGCAGGAACTTGTCCCGATGGGTAAGGGAAAAAGGATTCTTCCTTGGAGAGTTTGTTTGGCAGAAGCTGAAAGTCCATCAGGATATTTAAATGGTTGGGATTGCCCTTGGCTTGCTCGCTCACAACTGATCTCTTGTTTGCAGGAGGATGCAATGCTCTGTCAGCTGCTCCCTCTGTCCCTTGCTGGCCCTGGTCATCCTCTGAGCACTGCAGGCAGCCTAGTCCATCCTGCCTATTAGTTTGCCATGTGGCAAAAGGGTCACTAGTAGTCTTCCCCAGATGAAGGGTTTGGCACAGAGGCTGGTCACTAGCAGACAAATCCTCCCGCCACATGGAGCTGGGACATGTGGATGGGGCTGGCTTGGTTGGCTAAGCCTTGAAGTCATTCTGTGCCAATCTAATAATGGAAAATGTTGGCTTAATGCAAGTTATTTATGGCTGGTCCCAGGCCATGCAGAATGTTCTGCATTGGGTGTAACCGCGGGTGTGAGTTCTGGAGAAAACCATGAAATGAAAGCTGCCCCTCCCACTGGGACTTCTTTTAGACTCTAAGGCCACATGTCCTTTGTCTGGATGCTTGACTCTGAGCACAGTGACAGTGAATCAGGGCCGACCAGCTGGGCCATGTGGTGTAGCCAGGTAGAGTTCCTTCTTTCTGGGTAGAACTGGTGGCTTGGCTGAGACTCAAGGAGAAGGTCGTGTGTTTGAGTTGGGGGAAGGGTGTGTGGAGGGGCTCCTCATCAGGGCTCTTATGGGCCCAGGAGGTAACCTGATGGAATCACAGGGCTAGCCTTGCTCAAGCCTTAGCTTAGTTTGCTCTCACTTAGCTTGCTCTCCTATTTTAGTGTGAAGTTAGCTACCCCTGGGACTGCCCATCTGGCTCACTGAGCCGCTACCATGTGTTGTTTTCATCTGTAGGGGCACAGAGTCGTCAGCCTCCAGGATGGGAGGCAGAGTCAGAGGAGGAGCAGGAACGGAAGAGAGGAAATATAAGGGACTTTATCCTTCAGGAGAGACAGGAGCAAAAGAGCTGAGGTGACAGGGCTGAATGAGTCCTGTGTTTGGGTGGAAGGCCACATGCAGGATTCTTTTGTTTGCCTGTGAGGTCTTGCCTGGGCTCCACAGCTAGTCCAGGCTAGACCAGGTTCTATACAACACTACCTCCTCCAGAGCCCTGTCAGAAAGAGGGTTCCTTAGCTTCCTCCCAGATAAGACCAGGGGATCTGAGTGCACTGAGGAGCTAGACCAGGGTGGGGGACAGCGCTGGTGAACCGAGTGGCTCAGGGTGGGGTCACTGGGTCAACTCATTTACTCATCAGCTAGTGGCTGTACTTCAGGGAAGTTCAGGAGTTAAGAACAAAGGGCTTTGGAAACCTAATCATCCAAGTTCCCTTCTCCCTGCTTCCACGGTAGTGGGCAGACTGAACTTACAGAGCCTTAGGTTCCCCACCTGGAGAGTAGAGTAATAGGGGCCACTGCCAGCCACCCCAGGTGATTGTGAGGAGTGTCTAAATCATCTGTGTTGGGCAGGGATACCCTTCAAAGGGTGATGGAGTCAACTCATGCCGGCAGCGGCAGCTGCTCCAGCCCAGCAGTGGGCACGCGCTTGTTTGCAGCAGTGGTACACAATGATCCTTGGAGAGCTTCCCTGACTTTGTAGGCAGATGTTGTCACTCCCATTTTCCCGAGATGGAAACTGAGGTCACATTTCTAGCGGGTGGCAAGACCATACTCCCAGATTCCGACACCAAGATCAGACACAGAGCCACAGGGCTCCTGAAGCCCCCTGCTCTTGGGCCATCCAATTCTCCCTGCATGTGCCATGTGTGGGATGTGCTTTTCTCTCACAGAGGTGGCAGTTTGGACCTCCTCACCTAGCATCCATCACAAGCATCTCCTGTTCTGAGTGTTTAACTCTGAGTGTGCTCTAAGGGCTGGTGGCAGGTGCCCCATCGGCTTTCTTACCCCATTCTTTCTCTAACTACATTCCCAATGCAAAACTAATTTCTGCTAATGTACATGTAACATCTTGAAGAATACAACTATACCTGGGTGTTGGGATGTCTAATTATTTCATTAGGATAAATTCATAGGAAACAAAGTCTCTGACATGGACTCAGGAGCCAGAATTTTGGTTGTACCGTGTGCTGCATGTGTGACTTTGGTTAGACCTGGCTTCCATCTCTGTGAACAGGAGTGGTCCACACTGTACTGCATTGTTCTCAGGACTGAACTATGTGTGTCTATGTATGACACAGTATGAACAGGCGTGTGCAAGCAGCGCATGTAAATAATTTATTACATGCTTGCACAGAAAAGCTGAGAGTGCCTTGCTGTGAATGTCTTAGTCACTGCCTTCGGGGGAAAAGGGGTTGAACTAATGCTGGAAGAGCATTAGAAGAAGATGCTGAAAAGAGACAGTTTATTATTCTTGCTGATTATCTATGACATGTTTCCTTATGTCTGTCTGAAATGTGTGTCGCCACTTATAATTGTTTTATTGGGAGGGATGGGATGTTGTCTTTGTTATTGCCATGTAAAAATTATTCATATATGGAAATTATGAAAGCTTCACCTACTTAGAAATATTTTCCTAGCCTGGTGGTGGTGGTGCACGTCTTTAATCCCAGCACTTGGGAGGCGAAAGCAGGTGGACCTCTGAGTTTGAGGCCAGCCTGGTCTACAAGAGCTAGTTCCAGGACAACTAGGACTGTTACATGGAGGAAAATAAATTTCTTTTCTGTCTCGAAAAACAAATATTTTCCTGATTCCTTTCATTGTCCATGAGGCTGTTCATGGTGTTTCACAAATGTAAGTTTTATTCTTTCTGTAAAAAAAATTACACTTATAGGACTGGGAAGATGGTCTGGTTAGTAAACTGCTTGGGAATCTGAGTCCAATCTCCAGAATCTATGTTAAATATTATGTGTGATGGGCACGTTTGTAATGCTAGTATTAGGGAAACAGAGGATCCCTGTGTGGGGCTTGCTGGCCAGGCAGTCTGGGCTACTCCGTGAAATCCAGGCCAGTGAGAGGCTCTGTCTTGAAAAAACAAAACCAAAAAGATAAAGGCTACCTCAAGAATCATAACAGAGGCTGTGGCCTACACATACATGTACACACATGTGCGGGCACACATGCACACTTTAGCAATAGTACCATGTTTAAGGAGCTTACAGTGGTCTGGAAGAGGCACCATTGGTCAGTTTGGCTCTTTCCCTTTAAAGTTTTAGTTTATTTCTATTAATATTACTGTGTGTTTTTTGCATGCATGCATGCGTACATGCCCCCACATACATGTGTTCATGCCATGGTGTGGTTTGGAGGTCAGAAGACAGCTTGTGGAGCCAGTTCTCTCCTTCTACCTTTATGTGAGTTCTGAGATCAAACAGGTTGCCTAGTTTGCACAGCAAAATGCCTTTGCTGGCTGAGCCATCTTCCTAGCCCCGTGTATGTTGAAGGTCCCGTGCATGCTAAGCATGTGCTCTGTTATTCAGCTGCAGCCCAGGTTTATTTCATTTTACACTTATGATTTCTCTCTCTCTCTTGTGTCAGGATCGGATGTGTTCACTTTTATTTCTAGCCATTCCATAGTCTCATTTGTACTCACAATTTTCAAGCCATCTGGAATCGATCTCAGTGGGGCTGGGATGGGGACTAGCACGCTAACATTGCTCTCCCCTTGTAGTTGACCACTTATGAAACAGCCTTTGCTCGGGTGATCGTTGTGGAGCAGACCTGGGTCTGTCTTAGGTCATCCTGTTGTGTTTCATTGATGTTTCTCCATCTGCATGCTAGTGAAATACTATTTATATGACATTTACTATGTTTGTAATGTGCTCATGTGCTTCTTCTCCTTGCTTCATTTCAAATATTTCCAACTATTTTTTCTGTTAGATGAATTTTATTTCCATTCTCATTTAAAACGCTCTTTTTTTTCTGAAACTGTATTAAGTGATGTATTAGTTTGTGAAGACTCAGCATCTTTAATATATTAAGCTTTCCTATCCACTGCACACTTGCTATGTCTTCCGGTTTGGTTGAGGCTTTTAAACATCTTGCAGTAAACTTTTATAGGTTTTATTGTGTAAACCCTGCACATTTATTATTCAGTTATACCCAAAATGTAACTTTTTGTTGCCACTATACTTTCTGCTGGCTCTTAGTTACCGAAGAGAACTTTTTATTTTTTCCCTTTCTGTATGAAACTTACAGCCCTGTCTCTTCTCTCTTTTCTGAAGTATATTGCCTGTTCTACTCATGTTTCAGTTAGTTTTTCTAAATATTATAGACAGGAAACCATGTTTGCAACTTCCGGAAGAACATACTTTTTTTTCTCCTCCCTCTCTTTGTTTTTCATGCTTTATTGCACTGGCTGGGACTTCTGAACCTGTAAAACAGTAATAGCCACAAAGGAAATCTTCAGAGGAAGTCTAGAACCTGGCCAGATGTCGCTCCTGTTTCTCTTGATACCCAGTTTACTTATTCATGAACTGTTTTGTGATTCTGTCTCAGGGCCAGGCCCTGTACTGTATACTAATATCACAGGGGAGTTGTGTAGGACACTGCCAGTCTAGATATATTGATCCTTTTAGTCTTACTCTGCCTCCTCACTTTTCTGGACCGCAGTCACAGAGAGCCCTCCGTTCTCTACTCTCCTCCTGAAGGGATGGGCCCAGCACAGTTCCCATCCCCACCATAGTCTTAACACATAACATTGATGTTTTACCTTCCTTTGTAGTCTACTTGTCTATAAGTCTTCATAAACTAGTCCAAGCAAAAGCCATCGTGTGGGCTTGCTCCTGCTCACATGGGTTTGTTGACTGAAGAACTGGGTTTAAGGATCAAATCCTTGCCCTCAGCACATAAAAGATTCATAAAACATCATCTATTGTTTTTTTCACTCATTGGCCACCTTTGTACATATCTCGCTGGGCAAAGCAGGTATGTTTAGCCCATGGTCCACAGGCTTGCAAAGGGACAAGGTTAGAAACAAATGACTCCAACACAATTATAAACTTATTTAAAGCATACAATTTTATGATTTTTTTTTGAAACTCATTTGTGCAGATCTCAGGTATGAATTTTGTAGACAACAACATGGTATTGCAATGTCAGAAGGTTGAAGATGTGAGGAAAAGTCTCCACCCTAGAAGCCACCCTCTGCCTGGTCAGCAATACCTTGAGCTGAGCCTCCTTGTCTTCTATATAGCCTTGGTTTAATTGTGATCCTTTCAGGGATTTACCTACATTCAGGCAAAGCTCTCAGCCTTCATCCTGCCCTCCACTTGTCACTAGAGTGTAGATTTTCACTGCGC
Organism: Ondatra zibethicus; assembly: GCA_004026605.1. Lineage (NCBI taxonomy): Eukaryota > Metazoa > Chordata > Mammalia > Rodentia > Cricetidae > Ondatra > Ondatra zibethicus. The sequence continues at coordinate 37,475 of PVIU01016538.1, read as the reverse complement.
TGTGCTGAATGTGGAGGGCTGACAACCAGGCTTCCTGACCTTGTCTGACCTTGGATAAGTGACAGCTCTTTGATCTGCCTTCATCTCTTCTGTAGAATGCAACTCATGAATGTTGCTCCTTCATGGATTCAGAGGCTAAGTGAAATAATATGCATGTAGGGCTTAGAAGAACCCTCACTAAATGTTAGACTGCTGTGACTGGTCTCTCAGACTTCTGTGTCTTTTTCTGTACTATGGCATTACTGGTGTTCAGTACCACACCTGGCTTGTAGTGAATGCTCTGACTTGTAGTTAATGTCCGTTCTTGTTATCTGTCTTTGGACAGAGATTCTATCCAATCACCCCTGCTGAGAATGTATAGAGAATCCATCAATAACTAAGGAGCCCTGGCCAGGGAGCCAGTCTGTCATGACTTTGAGTATCAGTCTTCATACTCCGTGAAATGACAGAATGAGTAGAGTTCACAAAGACCCACTTTTGTGAGTTTTGTGTGCCAACTCCTCGGCCGACTGCAGATCATGGTGGGCAAGGCGGGGTGGGGGAGAATACCTGTCCTTTTTTGGCCACAGGAATCCTTGGTAGCTCGGTATCCTGGGCCAAGCCTAGCACTATGGACATAAAAGGCATGGAACTGGGCTTCTGATTTACAGAGGGTGGGCGAGTGTCTCAGAGGGGTAGCCATAATGTCAGGTACATCTGGAGGTAGGGTTCTGCAGAAACCCCCTCCCCTGGGGTGCTCTGGGTGATAGAATTAGAATTCTGGGAACCCACCAAGGAAGGCTGGCCTTCATACTGGGGCAGCTGACTGGAGGGCTGGTAATATGGCTGGGATGTAGTGGAGAGGGAAGAACCTTAAGGCAGCAGACAAAGACTTTAAAGTCAGCCAATCTGCTTCCTACCTGCTGGGTCAGCCCAGGCTGTGATGGCGTCTCTAAACCAGTCACGTCCTTCATAGGAAGCAGAGAGTTGGTATGTAGCGCACGCCTCACCGCATGCGCATAGCAGGAGAGCAGGCAGCGAGGTTCTTTCCAGCCCAGATAGAGATGGTTTCTGGTGAGGATGGGCCAAGTTAAGATTTGGGAGGTCTGAGTTCCAACAAAGAAAAGGCTTAATGGGAACTAAATAGAGCTGGCCAAGCTGGTATCTCCATGAGTCACAGCCATTATTCCACTGGCCCTTCACCTAGAAACCCGAGAAGCTGGTCTCTGTGTGAGTGTGTGTGTAAGTTATATGTGCATGTATGTGAGTGTGTGTGTAAGTTATATGTGCATGTGTGTGAGTGTGTGTGTAAGTTATATGTGCATGTGTGTGAGTGTGTGTGTAAGTTATATGTGCATGTGTGTGAGTGTGTGTGTAAGTTATATGTGCATGTGTGTGAGTGTGTGTGTAAGTTATATGTGCGTGTGTGTGAGTGTGTGTGTAAGTTATATGTGCATGTGTGTGAGTGTGTGTGTAAGTTATATGTGCATGTGTGTGAGTGTGTGTGTAAGTTATATGTGCGTGTGTGTGAGTGTGTGTGTAAGTTATATGTGCGTGTAAGCTTTTAGACTGGTGAGGAAACCCAGGCTCAGAGAGCAGAAGACCCTTGGCCTGTGGTCCTACTGTGAACCCATGGCAGGCCCAAGGTTTCCACCCAGAAGTTCTGACTCTGAGCTCACTGAGTTCCTAGCATTCTCGTACAGGTGAGAGCTCTCTTTTTGTCCCTATGAGATGCAGCCAGTGAACTCTTGGGCTTTTGTGCTGATCCAGGCTCTAGGGACCAGGATCCTTGTGACAACCTTCTCATATGCTAGGAATGGACAGTGCTTGCCCCAAATGGAGACTTGCTGTTCCTGTCATCTTGTCCCCAGTGCATTGCCCTTGTCCCACTGAGAGTCATGGTTTGGGGGTCCAGTCTCAGTTCTGTGTACTTCATCCTTGGAAACTCTTGTTCCTGGCTCCAGTTTCCTTGGATATATTTTGGGGTGGTAGGGTTCCCTATTCTCAGCCCTCAGCCTAGAGTGCGAGTCTAATGCAGTGTGCAGGTGGGAATGGCCTTCAGTGTGTGACCCTTGGGCTCCTGGTGATCAAGGAGGCAAATGGCAGCTTTCTGGAAAATTACAGAGTCTAGGTGCCTTTGGCTGCATCTCTTAGGATCTGCCGATGCCCAGGGAAAGGCAGCTGACAACACATGGATGGGCTGGTCACCAGCAGTGGCCAGGAACTGGGCATCTTAAAGAATATTGTCTGGTTCTAGGATGATTGATGGAGGGCCTGGTGGCAGGAAGTACAAGCTGTCTAGGGTCTGGGGCGGGGTGTGTGTGTGGACGTGGCCTGGTGATAGCGGATGGCGTGGAGAAGGCAGGTGGAGATGATAGGATAACCGTACATGATGCGCTACAACACTTGTTTGATGAGCTTGGCTGGTGGCAGGAGAGCAGAATTTGAACTGCCTGGCGCCAGATCATGGAAGATTTGGGAGATTAGAAGGAATCTGGAGTCATGTAGTCAGAAGGAAGCAATGAATGGTGTTGAAATAAGAGAGTGGCAGAATTAAGGGGGAGAGTGTATGTGGGTAAAATCGGACAACTAAAAAAGACAGCTAGGAATGCAGTCTGTGTGGAGATGCTGCTCAAGGTGACATGGTGACCGAAGCAGACTTGTCTTTATTTCAGGGACAAAAAGGGGACCCGGGACTCTCACCAGGACAGGCTCACGATGGGGCAAAGGTAGGTTTCAGGAACCCCAGTACTCTACCTTCCCCTGGTGCCCTCCAGGAGAGACTGCACGAGCCAGGAAGCAGGAAGTCCTGAAAAGCAGAAGTTATTTGGTGTTTTCCTTAAAGGTCTTGGTCCATCCCGACACTGAGACCGTGGCCATTCCCAAAAACACCTTTCTGGGCTACAGCTGGTGAATCAAAAGAAAAAAGATTTGGTGTGTGGACAGTTCTTGGTAAATGCTCTTTCACCCAGTGCTCCATAGCTTTCTGGGAAGCTTGCTAGGGGATGTTGCCATACCAAAGCTTCCTGGCATTCAGTGACCTGGGAACTTCCTCCTGACCTTCAAAGCCCTTGCAAGTGTTCACTTGAACAGAGAGACCTGGTGCTTCCAGGGGGTGGGCCGTGAAAGGGCCAGGTACACAGACTTTCTAGTTCCCTGGAGCTATGAAGCTAAATAGGTTGCTTGCAGAAGAGAAAACACTTAGGTCAAAGGACCTTCTCCATCCCCAAAGCATCCACCTTCAAGCTGAGCAAGGGCCCTGGAGGTCAGATGGGAATAGAGAGCCCAAACTCTAGGATGCTAATACAGGCCTCACATATCATGCTCTGGAGTCTGGACGAAAGCGCTGAGGTCTGCCTGCCTTCCATATGATTAGGACTTGTATCTCTGCATCTCCAGCCAGCTGCTAGGTGTGCGCGCACACGCACGCAGCACGCGCGCACACACACGCGCATACACACACGCACATACACACGCACCACACACACACACACACACACACACACACACGAGGTGGGGAGTGCCTCCCTTTGTTCTTCTCTTGTCACAGGAGGCTCACTACTTCGTACCCCACTGCCAAGTGTTAGCACTCAGTAGACCTGTGCTAAGTGACTCAGTCCCAGGACAGTGTCCGTGTCTACGCCCTCCATTCTCATGGCCTAGACTGAAAACGAGAAAGTCGAAACTCCACATGAGTCACTAGTGGCAGAGTGGCCTATAGGCCTTTGTTCTGGTCCTGCCTGGCAGAAATACCTCCTGCTAGGTGATCACCATCCCCAGTGATGGCAACGTGGTCCAGGAGATGAAGAGAACTAGCCAGTGAGGAGTACGGTGGGCTTTAACCATGTCTTCGCCATCAGAACCCACTCTCCAAATGATGTCTTCTGCTTAAGCCCTAAAAGCCACAGATGGAGCCAGTGAGTTCAGGGAGCTGAGGGCTGGTGACCCCACCCAGTCTCCTGCTCCTACCTTGTTTAGTGACCACCACATCTTCTCTGAAGTCTTTAGGCTTCAGTGAACCTCTATGAGTGGTTGTACCATTTGGAGTTGGAGATCACACTGTCCAGCTCCTCACCTAACTCTGTTGTCTTACAGGGCAACATGGGCTTGCCTGGGCTCTCCGGAAATCCAGGACCCTTGGGACGGAAGGTAGGCCTTGGAACTGTGCTTGGCCTTGGCTGTGGGCCGCCTATGCCTCCTGGTTGTAGCTGCGCTCCCTGGTCATAAGCATGTTGGCAAGAAATGAGAGGTTTCTGAGTCCTGAGGATGCTGGGGTTTGGAGCCCCTTGGTGGGATTTGGGTCTCATGTGGTTAATGCAGTATGACCAGAAGTGTGTTTGGCTCATTGTACCTCCCAGAACAGCAACCCTCAAGGATGCTTGAGGTGAAAGGTCCCACTGGCTGAGTAGCTTTGGACCTGCATTTCTCCTCGTGAGCAGAGGACAGAGATTTATTTGTCAGGCCTTCACTGCCTGGGGATGACTGTGTGACTCAGGGGAGGGGTCTGAGTCCCACTCTTAACCTCTGAGTCTGAGACACCCTCACTCATGGGCTGCAGATACACATTCTTGGCGTGTTCCACATGGTTGCAATACTAACCCAAGCCTGCCGCCTCTTTAGCCACTCTAGGTTGTTATTGGCGAGGCTTCTGCTGTTTTCCAGGATGGGTTCTCAAGATGCCTTGAACTCCTCCCTCCCTGCCCCCTGCTGGCATCCCCTATCCTTCAACAGGAATCGTGCCTCCTCTTGAAGCCTTTCTGGAGAGCTCAGACTTTGGGCCAACATGGTTACCTGCTCAGGGACCCTTGGCCCATCTTAGTTGTGTTCAGCCCTGAGTCTTACCTCACTAGCAGGGAATGCACATTGGGTTTGTAACTCTGGTTCTTCCTCCTGGCACAACATGGAACTTATGTGCAGCAGGTGTTCCAGACATGCAGGAAAGACAATATAGGCCAGAGGTCAATCAGCTTGTAGGAAGTCTCACTGCTGAAGAGCTGTCCAGCAGACATAGAGCCCAGGGCTTACTTCCACTCCGGTTCTTAGATGTTGCCCCAGCTGCCTGCTCCCTAGACCAGTCATCTGGGACAGTCAGCATGTCTCCTGGCTCCAGGCTGCCCCCTACTCTGAGGGTCCCCATGACACAGGAAACTTGGAAGGTCACAGATATCGCCCCTCCTTTACTACCCTCTGTGGCAGAGCAGGCCGTACCTCAAACTTCAGAGGTCAGCTTGGCATGGCACGTCTGCCACTCTGCAGGCACCTGGCCTGTGTTCTGGCGCTTTCTGGTGGAGGAGCTAGGAAAGGCCCCTTCAATATGGCTCGTAAGGCGACCCATGCAGGTCTCCCTCTGAAGGAGTAGAAAGGCAGCAGAAAGGGTGAAGAAAACTGCCTGCCTCGGATTCTGGGGCTTCCTGAGCTCAGCAGACGGACAAGGGCACCGACAGCCCCTACTCTCCTGTGCAGGGTTGGGTATCTTCCGAGTGAAGAGCGCTCCTCCAGGGGTTGGCCATGCACTGTTTCTGGCCTTAGCCCAGCCAAACACACAGGAGCATTTGTCACAGAGCCTTGGCCTAAGACAGGCAGACTGTATCACCCACGTACTGTGCAGAGCACAGACAGCTCAGGCCCTGAGAGAGGGACCCTCTCATAGTGCTGGTGTCAGGGAAGAGAGTGAATGGCTTGGTATCCTGTTCCTGGGCTCATCTCTACAAACAGTCCCCATCTCTGCTGACTGTGGCAGCCGCTTTGTCCTGTTGCTCTTCTCTGTGGGAACACTAAGGAGAAGGAACACAGGTGCGCAGAAATGAGGTCACCTGTCTGCGGCATTGAATTTTGGTTTTATCATTCATTCATTCTTTTATTCATTCACGAAGTGAGACTGTATTGAACACCTGCTATGTGCTGGGCCTGTGCTGTCTGAACACAGAACCTGCCTTACAGAGTTTCCTTCAGCGAAGGGCAGAAAATAGGGAAATGGTAACAGTCTAAGGCGTGCTGGAGGCTGGGTAGGGCTGTGCAGAGCGTGCCTGGGAGAGTGCCAGTGGAAGCAGGCGGCAGTGGGAAGATCGGAAGGCACGAGTAGGGCACCTCGGTCAGTGAAATGCTGTCACCTCAGCCTGAGGACCTGAGTTCAGTTCCTAGCACCATGTAAAACACCACATGTATTTGCATGGGCTTGTGATCCCAATGCTGGGGAGGTGGAGACCACGAGGGCCCAACACCTCACTGTCTAGTAACCAGAAACTTCCAGGTCCCTCTTGCATGCCCTGCCCCTAAACACAGGCCGGTGCGGTGGCACACATCTGTAATTCCAGTACCTGAGAAGCAGAGGCAGGTAGATCTCTATGAATTTGAAGCAAGCCCGCTTGGTCTACATGGAGAGTTCCAGATTAGCCAGGAGTGCATAGTGAGACCCTATCTCTGAAATAAAATAAACAAGGACATTTCTTGAGGAATAATATCTAAGGTTGATCTCTGTTCTAAACATGCACGCACACATAGGTATGTATACATATGTGGACATGTATCCATACACTTGAACACACACACACACACAGACATGCACGATGCTGTCTCATAGAGTGAGGCAAAACCATGCCCATTTCATAGCTAAGAAGACTGAGGCCCAGCTAGATCTTATTTATTCCCTCACCTTTCCTGTTAGTCAGCACATGGGGACTTATGCTCTAAACCCTGAGTTGACCCTGGTGTTGAGTGACAGGTGGAGGTTGTCAGGGCTTCACGGTATGTTCTTCAGTGGTGGCTTTCAACCCTGCTGAGTGTCAGGCCACTGAGGGATTCTAGGGTAGGCATTAGACCCAGGCAAGAGAACCTCTGAAAGGCCAGAGTGTTCCCATGCAGCCAAGACCCAGAGTTTCCCAGCTTAATGGAGAAACCTTCCTTGTGTCTCAGGGTGGAGGGTGAGGTCTGAACCCGGGTCTCTGACCCTCTGGCCCCTTTCTTATCACAAGGCTGACTGGGACAGTTTCTCAACCAAGAGAGGACTCACTGAGTTCACTTTCAGAAGAGGCTTCTTTGCAAGAGGGTTCATTGGAATGGAATGTGACGGAGTCCCAGTTCTGTCCCATGGGGCTGTGAATAGGGATGAGCCACCAGGGGTGGTTGGGAGGTTAATGGGACGCTGTGGTCCCAACACTCACCCAGAGCTGGCACATGACGGGCACCATATATACTGGCTGGATGAATAAACAAATGAAGAATGAATGAATGAACGACAGTGTTGGTGGTGAAGAGAAGTGGCTGAAGAATTCTTGCCCATCTGGCATCATTAATCCTCTAGCCAGTTCGCAGCTCACCAGGCATGCTACTCTTGCCCCTGCGCGGGTCCTGAGTTAACCTGGTGCTTTTTTTGTTGATGTGGACCAATGCTCCACTGCAGGAGGTAACTGCCCTCTGGGACAGGAGGGGTCACTGGCATTTAGCTTTGTTTGAGCCGAGGTCTTACTCTGGGCCCAGGCTGGCCTCAGACTTGCAGTGACCTTGCTGTGGTGTCAGACACGGCCATGCTTACCCTAAAGAAGGTAGGAAAGTTGTAGCTGCTCACGTGTGGGAGCTGGGTGTGCTCCTCAGTTCTGCGGAGCACAGGGTGGTCCCAGCCCCCAGTGAGGCTGAGTGGTCAGTGTCCCTGGCTTCCTGCCTCCCTGTGTTACTTTCTGCTATGCCCCTGGCCTGACCTCTCCATATCCATCATTAATGCTACGTGTTTCTCTTCTTGAAGACCCTTCCGTGAATCTCTCCCCAGCACCCCCAACAGTTCCCACCCTCCTTTCTCAGACTCTGGCTCATCTTCTCAGCCAGCTTGGGTTTCCCCGCTTTCTGGCTATTGGATGATTCACTGACCCTCAGCATATTTCTCCAGCTGGAGCAGCGCTCTGAGGTCAGAATCCAAGAGGCTCAGCACACGCTGGGCACCTATATCTGCCTGGCCCCACCCCTCCCTCTCTCCCATTCCTCTGGCTGACGTCATCTATTGATCTGTCTTGCTGCGACCTGATAACAGCTGCCAGGCAGATATGACGGATAGAAGGAAGCTGGAACACTGAAAATCATTTCTCTTTTCACCCCTACCTCCCCAGGCTCCTCTGTGGGCCACTGGCCTGCTGTGCTGTCCAGTTGGCACTGTCCTGAGAAAGATGGGATAAAGGTGGAAGGCAGAGGTGATGGCGCCTGCCCTTTGGAGCACCAGCCAAACTGAGTGTGACACCCAGCTCCATGTCCTGCTCTTTCGGTCCATTCCCACCCGTTTCTGCCCCCACCTCTGCCCCACTGCCCTCAGGGCACTGTGCACCCCCCAGCTGAGCTCCACCTCAGGCCCTCAGCTCTTTACTGCATCCTTCTCCACGTGCCCTTGGTTTCCCTGCCCACTTCTAGGAGATGGTGACCATATTGCTTTTAGTCAGTGTTACGTCTACTACTGCCTGCCCCTGAGCTTGGGGCGTGGCTCAGGTCCAGCAGATGTTTGTTAATGAATGAATGACTACCTGAGTGAATGAGCTACCTGAGAAGTAGACCTTCCTGCCTTCCCTTCCCCAACTTACCACCAAGTGGGATTGGATGCCCTGCAGTCTGTCTGACGTTCTAGGTGACCCACTGATTTCAGAGTCCTCTAACATCAGAGCCCAGAGGGCATGTTGAAAGATCAGTTTGGGAAACTGAGGCCCAGAGAGGCTTAGTCTCATGCGGTTTCTTCCTCTTTGACCCTCTGTTCTGCTCGCTGCTGTGGGAGTGGCTGGTGAGTTCTGTGGGCTGAGCAAGAATGGAGAGGGGTTCCACTTTCCTATTGAAGTGGGACCTGAGGAGCAGCCCTGGTCTGGACACACACTGATGTCCAGACCCCCAGGCAGGGACAGGATCCCCTCCCTACTCGCCTAAAGTCCAAATAGCACCCCACTGTCTGTGGCAGGGTGAGGTGATGTCTGGTTCCTCCTTGTGCACTGTAAGCAGTGATTAATCTGGCTCCCAAACCAAAATAGAGAGCGTGCTGTATTATAAACAGGGGGCCTGTGGAGGCCCGCCTGCCAGGCAGCCAGCAGCTTTTCTGAAGCACCTCTGCCTCCCTCCCACCTGGCACCTTTCACCCAAACATGGGAAATCATTGCCCTGGGGCTACCTTGTGGGATGGCTGACCCTGTAATTGCCAGGGCCAGGAGAAGATAATGGTTTAGAGACTCATGTCCTCAGCCCTGTCATTTAAAACTGTTTGGTAAACACTGCCAAAAGCACTGCCAGGGAGCCCCCTCTGCACCCCACCTCCCACCTCGGCTGTGTTTGTCTGTGTAGTTCCCCCCAGCCTTAGAAGCATGTGCTCCCAGTCACATCCAAGGCCCTCTGGGGTTCACTTATCAGGACAGCTCAGCCCATTACAATCTTAGAGAACCTAGGCCATAGCTTCCTGCAAGCCCATCTTCTCCCTCAGTTTCCTTGTCGGTTGGGGAAGCAGGAGGTGGTCGGAATGACTTTGGTCCCATCCGATGCAGGTACTCCAGCACCTGACCTTTGCCCTAAGGATGTTGTTATGACCCAATGGCTTTGTCTCAGGGAGATGTGTCTTTAAGTGAACCTTTCTTGTTCTTCTGAGCTGGTCCAGGCTCAGTGATTGGTAGTTAAGGTCTGAGGGATTTGGGCCACAATTCATGTGCTGTTCCAAAAACAGCACATGTGTGGCCTCAGAAAAGTCCCTTCCCTCCCTGAGCCTCCGTTTCCTCACTGGTAAGTGCACTAGGTGATTCCTACATCCTAGAAGTGATTCGAGGTGCTAGTGAGTAGGTGTGCCTAAGGCGCTGGTAAGTGAGCAAGCACAGGTTAGGCCTGGTGGATTCTGTCATTCATTTCCTTCCAGCTCTTTCCTGGACACAAGTTTGCTTATACTTCACCTTGGATTTAACTGGACACACCCCTTGTCTTTTGGGGAGAGCAATTGCTTGTGAATTGGCTTTCAGTAGAGTACTGGAGACTTGGGGCTCCTGCTGCACCCAGCCCACGTTGTTGCTCCTGGCCTTGTGCATCTGCACCTGGTTTGAGGAAATCCTCTAGGCAAGCAGAGTTTGGCAGAGTGAGTTCAGAGAGGTGATCGCGCTGCTCAGCCTCACCACCCAGAGCATGTGGATCACGTTGGTGCTTCTGTGGGAAAAAGAGGCTCAGCTTCTTCCTCCTCATATCATGTGATGCCATGTCCCTATGTCCCCAGGGCTTCCTGTTACAGCCTCCTCACCTACTCTGACCTCTGGTTGCTTCTCTGCCCACTCCCCCCATTTGTTTTCTGGACCCATGGGTCCTCAGTGCTTCTCCAAGCCCACTTAGAGCACTTCTGCCTTGAGCGTCTTTGCACTCTCTGCTCCAGATGCCTGGATGCCTTTTCCAGGAGCTAGCCTCCTGTCTACCTCCCCTCCCATCACCCATCCCTTGACATCCCTGCAGTCATCACCCCTCCCCAGTCATGCCATCCTCTGTCCCCTAGCTTTACTTGCTTATGGCTTCTTTTTGTTATGGTAAAAACACATATCATCAGATTTGCCATTTTCAAGCAAATGTTAGTGCATGGGCAATGGAGTTGAGCACGTTGGGGATGTTGAGCAACTCTTCTCCGGAACATATTCATCTTGCAAAACTGACACCTCTGCATTGGGCCACCCACAGTTATCTTTTTACTTACTTTGTTTTTAGTTCCTTTCTAGGAATGTAAACTCCCAAGGCAAAGGATGTTGCCTGACTCTTTTTCTTCCCATGTGGAAAACCCTGCAGGCCCATGCATACTTCATCAGTATTTGTTGAATGAGTGAATGAATGAATAAGAAATAAAACAGTAGCTGGTGTTTCTGAGGTTGCTGAATTAAGTGCTAGACACCATGTTTGGAGCTTCCCACACAGATCATGCCACCCAGGCACTGGCTCTTACCTCTTGTATAATTTCTGAGGAAATCAAGGCTCAGAGAGGTAGGGTCATTGGTTCTGGCCACATAGCCAGCCCAAAGGTGAGCAGTTCTGGAGTCCAGATCAGACTGTAAGAAGTCCTTGGCTCCTTCTGTCCAGCTGCTCCCTGTGGTCTGGGACTTGCCTACTCCTGCCCCATGGAGGAATCTTCCTCATGGCAGGCCTTGATGTAGAGGGAGATGCATCCTGTGGGTGGCAGACCCTCTTGGCATGAGATGACTTAGAAGAAATGCTGGGGGACTTCCCAAGCCCCCCAAGATAGATTCTGCTATTTATAATGAAGGCTGCCACTTCCTGTGCGTCTTCAGGATGCAGGAGGATGACGCACACCTGTGTGAGGCAGCATTTCTGTTTATGGAGAACATGTGCATTTGGGGTCTGGGACTGCAGACCAGTGCTTGCCCAGCATGCTAGAGCCCTGGGTTTGATACACCAGCTGTGGCGGTGCAGGCCTGTAAGCCCAGCACTTGGCGAGTGAAGTTAGGAGAATCAGAAATTCAATGTCATCCTTGGCTACATGGCAAGCTGGAGGCAACTGAGCTTCATGAGCCCCTCTCTGAAAAAAAGAAAGGAACCAATGAGGGAAGGAAAGAAGAAGGAGGGAAGGAAGGAAGGAAGGAAGGAAGGAAGAAAGGAAGGAAGGAGGAAGGAAAAGGAAGGAACAAGGAAGAAGGAAGGAAGGAAGAAGGAAGGATGGAAGAAGGAAGGAAGAAAGGAAGGAAGGAGGAAGGAAGGAAGGAAGGAAGGAAGGAAGAAGGAAGGAAGAAAGGAAGGAAGGAGGAAGGAAGGAAGGAGGAAGGAAGAAAGGAAGGAAGGAAGAAGGAAGGAAGAAAGGAAGGAAGGAGGAAGGAAGGAAGAAAGGAAGGGAGGAAGGAAGGAAGAAGGAAGGAAGAAAGGAAGAGAGGAAGGAAGGAAGCAAGAAAGGAAGGGAGGAAGGAAGGGAGGGAGGAAGGGAGAGGGGAGAACAGAAAAGAAAAGAGAGAAATGACGTGGGGGAACGAGTCTGTGAGCATCTCCGTATGTCCAGGTGTTGAGGAGTGGCAGGCTGCTGCTGTTCCTTTTTCACAGACTCTCAGGGGTCCTAGAACTTGGAGTTCTAAGGTAACAGAATGGAAGGGTCTCAGAGTTCCAGATCTTCCATCTTGAGGTCCACAAAAGGGCAACCACCCACCCAAAGTTGCACAGTAAGTCAGGGACAGCCTCTCTTAGCAGAGGTCTGGTGTGAGGGGCCTGCCAGGGCTTGGTGTGGTCTCACTGTTGAATGAGGATGAAGAGTCAAGGCTGCCACTGAGCATCTGGGTGGCCTTCCTTTCTTGGACTAGGAGCAGAGCCAGTGAGGAAGCAGGCAGTGTCTCTGGTAACATGGTCACGGTACATGAGCTGGAGTGGATCTTGATGGCACCAGGCATCGTGCGTGTGCCAGTTCGGCCTTGTCCCTGTTCCTTATATGACAGGCCCTTTGCATCTGTTTCTAACTGCTTCCAACTCTCTGGACTTCAAAGGCAAGGTTGGGATGTGGACCACTGGGTCATAGTCTCTCATCCTAACCCCATCCTCTGCTCTAACAAAAGATGACACCAGAGGAGTCTCTGAACGTCATACAACCTGCGTCTATGTGGGGAGTGTGTTTCCTATCACTACCACAAAGCCTATTGCCTGATGCCAGTTCTTCACTCCACAGGGACACAAGGGCCATCCTGGAGCAGCAGGGCACCCTGGAGAACAGGTAAGGCCCATGTGCACTGCCCTGCCCTGCTTGGTTTTCCCTCTTCTCGTCCTTGCTTGGTACCAGCCTGCTCCTTGGACTGGGATTCTCTGGAGTCCCAGAACAAGCCTATGGGACTCCCGCGCATAACCCCTCCCCCGGTACCCAGTCAACCACACTGTCCTGGAAGAGCCTGTGTCTGTAGTGGTCAGCCCAGCCCAGGGCTGGCAGAAGCCCCTGAACTCTGGTTAGAGCCATGAATAGCTGCCCTGTCCCAGGCGATGTTAGGCGATATTATCCCTTCCATTCGCCTTGGGGTTTGCAGGAATTCTGGTCTCCTGGCCCAACTCAAACAGCAGTCCTGCCAGGGGACAGCCAGCCAGGCCTCTTCTGTGCTTTCTTATTTTGAACCTGGAGCAGAAGGCTTTGTCCCCGGAGCTGGTCTGACCAGTTTCTAGAGAGGTGGGCTTGAGGCCCCAGCAGGCCCTGCTCCTGTTCTTTCCCCTTGGCCTCACATTCTTGCCCCTCTCCTCCCCCACACCTGGACCCTGACAGAGCTGTGCAGGGCCTCGCATTTCCTAACATTCTCTTGTTCCTTTTCAGGGCGAGCCAGGACCTGAGGGCAGTCCAGGGGCCAAAGGTTACCCTGGCAGGCAGGTGCAGTATATTCTCTGGAAGTTGTGGCCATGGTGGTGACCATAGTGCCCCAAGCAGAGGGAGGCTGTGGGCTGGGGCCCGAAAGCTGCTCCTGTGGGTGGGCCCTAAGCAAAGGGCTAGCCAGGCACTGGACCCGGCAGCCATGCTGCAGGCTAGGAGGTTCTGTAGGAGAACTGTGACTTAGAGAATGCCTTCGAGAGTCTCCTTCTGAGCCATCCCTGGTCCAACCCATTCCATGAATGCTCCAAAGAACACCTGAGGCCCAAAACAGGACTGACTCTGGGACATTGGCAGCAGGGATGCCGTCTCCATATGGCCTTGCCCCCTTTATTTCTGTTTCAGGGGTTCCCTGGACCTGTAGGAGATCCTGGCCCCAAAGGCAGCCGGGTAAGTGGGTTTTGGCTAGTCCTACACTGGTGGGCCTGTGAATGGACATCACTTGCCCCTCTGATGGGTCCATGGGAGGTCAGGGCTACTCAGGGAACTGGGGTCAGGGGATGGCAACTCCTGAACTCCATCTACCTAAACTGCAAAGGGAGGAGGAATTCCATATGGGATCTCCCAGAAGCTATCAGTTGGCAGAGAAGGTTCTGGGTGTGTTGAATAGGGAACATGGAGCGGAAACAAAAAGGACACAGGTCACGGTGGCCTGGGTAGCTCTGTTTATGATGTATACCAAGTCACTGCTGAGACAGGACCTAGGCATCCTGAAGTGGAGCCTGCTGTCTCTGAAGCTCAGCAAGTGGATCATATGACCGTCTGTCATGGCAAGTCCCACGTGACCAGTCCTTTCCGAGCCAATGCTATGTACACCCTGGCAGGTTAGAAGGCCAATATGGACACATTATTGACCTTAATCTCTGCTGCAGTCTAGTGGTGGCAGAGGTGGGCACAGCATAGAAGGCAAGGTCTCTCAGGTGTTACATGGCATGCAGAGAAGGGCAGCTCTTGTCTGGGCTTCTGGGTCTCTCCCGTGGCTCCCATGAGTAGTGGCCTCCAAGGGAACGTCTAGACTCTTGGAGAAAGGTTCCGGGTCTCGAGTTCTACTCTGCCTCTTGTGTGTGAAGGAGACACTGCCCAGACCAGCGCTAAGGTCTGCATGACTGACTCAGGGACCCCCTCAGCCACTGACCCCAGATGGTCACTAGCCTTTTCATGTTCACTTACTGTGAACACAAGCCATGAGTTCTCCACAGAAGAGTCAGAACAACTGCTGATGGTCACTGAGGGGACATGGGTGGGTATGTGGGCAAGGAGAGCTGGTACCAGTCTCCCTCGGTGCTGTGTGTCTGTGACACATTGGTTAGCAGTGTGGGCTTAGGAACCACGGGGCTTGAACTCAGAGACCAGATCCACTACACTACAACTGTGTGACCATAGGCAGGTCCCCTTACCCTCTAGGCCTAAATGTTCTCACCTGTATAGAATTCTAACTAAAACCTCCTGCCAAAAGTGTGGCAAGGATGCCATATTTGAATCATGTGTCCAATCTGTAGCCCGTGGGCTGCATTTGTCTGAGGATAGCTATGGATTCAGCCCAACCCAACATGAAATAATAAACTTAACATATTCTGTAAGAGGTTTGTGTGTGCGCGCGCGCACATGCGTACGTGTGTGTGTGTGTGTGTGTGTGTGTGTGTGTGTGTGTAATCCCCCCTTCTTGTAACTTGATTGTGAGGTTCTCAAGTGTGAACTCTAAGGATGACTACTTTCTCACAGTGTCAAAGAGAGGACACGTCTGGGTGCTTAGTGTGTGCAAAGTCGGATCTGGTAGGGAGTTGTGCTTGGCAAGCATTTGCTTTTGCTGTAGTTGCATAAACTGCTGCACAGCGTCTAGACTGCAGAGTGGTGCAAGCCCTGTGCTAGACCCTGGCCCTTGAGAAGTTACCAGATGACAAGGAGGCGGAGAGAGAAGCACTGTTTACAGGATACTGGGTGGTGCTGGGGCAATGTTGGGTACTAGACAGGAGAGCACTCAGGGTGGGCGATGCATGTCATGGTCGTGCCACCGTAATGTAGGTAGGATGTGCCTGTTTGAGGGCTCAGGGGCTGGAAATCAGGTACGTTCTATCTGGCCCAGGGACAATGGTGACATGCCTGGCTGACAGTTGAGCTGAACACAAGTTAGCTGAATACAAATTGGTAACACCTCTAGTCTGTGGGGTCCCTGTGGGGTTAACTCAGAAGTACCCACGTACCTGGCACAGTGTCAGCTCTCTGGGATGGCCATGCTGACTGGCAGTACTTGGCAACCAGGATGGATGCAAGTCCCCAGGTCCAGGAACTTAGAGCTTTTCAGGAACCACTATAGGGAACCACCCCCAAGGCAAGCAGATCTCACAGCCCTGCAGCGTCTAACCTGGGCACAAGCTTCCTTCCACAGGTCCCAAGCTGGGTGCCGGGCCTCTGCCATCCTATGCTACCCTCCCTGGTGTGAGCGTATGTGCCTTTGGACTACATCGTGGACGCAGCACCATGCAGTCCACGGGCATATACACTTGCCTCAAGGTCTATGTCATCGAGGACCACTGGAGCCATCATCACAGAGGATCGGGCTGTGGGATGGCAGCAGGGAGGCTGGGGTAACTGCACCCAACTCTCAGCCTCTCTAATCCCCACCTGCTCTTTTCTAGGGTTACATTGGTCTCCCAGGGCTCTTTGGTCTGCCGGGGTCGGATGGAGAGCGGGTAAGTACTTTTGTCTGTGCCTCATAACCCTCCGTCCTGCTGCTGCAGATGTGGCCCCGAGGGGCGGCACCTGGCCAGAGTAGGGCAGTCGGAGCCAGGGAACAGCAAGTGTGTACTTTGCAGTTATAGCCCCGGTGGGAGGGACAAAGTGGAGGGGCCCCAGGCCATGGGTTCTAGGTGCTTGGGGAACAGAGACTAGAGAAGAGACTCTGCAGAGGAATCTCTAACCAGCATCAGACACTGTATTCTAAATATGAGTTCCGCAGGGATGGCCAGTTGGCTGTTTCATAATGATGTTTTATTGGCCATGGCCATGCTTATAACTTATCACTATTTGTAGGGGCTTTCCTGCCACAGTGACAGAGCTGAGTAGCTGTGACAGAGGCCACCCACAGAGCCCCAAGTAGTCTCTCCCTCCCTTTTCACAAGCGGCCACTCATCGCTGGCACAGACACTTGGCTGCTTTGTAAAATAATGCGAGGCTTGTGTGGGAGAAGGGTGGGGACAGAAGCCAGGTGTCAGACGCCAGACCAGGCATCCCAGACAGGACCATGGCAGCTTTGGTGGCAGCAGGGACGGGGGACACCATGGATGCCTTGCTCTGTCCTGGGCCCTGGGGATGAATATAGACTGCCTTCAGGGTGTGTAAGATTTCCCAAGATGCCCTGTCGTCCAGACGAAGTGTCCAAGTCAGGAAAGAGCTGCCCACAGGCCTCTGGGGCTGGAGTTTAATACAAGCTCCTTCCTCTCTGAGCCTCTACTTGGAAGCTCAGTTGTAACCCTGTCATTAAGCTAAATATAGAGCATTATAGAAAAGCAGAAGAAGGTGCACTTAGTGAGCACCTGCTGAAGCCGGGGTTACTGGCAGCTTTCTTTAGGAACTCCCCAAAAGGTGCTCATGAGTCCATGAACCCCATCCATCCAATGAACATGCAGCTGGCACTACTGCTCTGTGCAAACATTCCAATCCACTTGGGTCTTCAGCCTGGGTATGGTGGGGGTGGTCCCCTGGAATCCTGATGACGATCTTTCTCTTCTTCCCCCCACAGGGCCTCCCTGGTGTTCCTGGCAAGAGGGGCGAGATGGGTAGGCCGGTAAAGATTTTCCGTGTCTATTACGCAGACTCTACGGGTAGCCCCACCTCCCACTGACCGTACTGCACGGGTGGTCCCTGAGACCTGGCGCTGTCTGCCTCTCTGCTCTGTTTCTCCGCTGTGGTGTGGGGAGGGGTACCCAGGTGTAGCTGCTGGCTTGAGATGCTGCCTGGGGCTCCTCCTGCTCCAGGTGGCGCCTCTGTTCCTGTGTGGCTTCTGTCAGCGGCCAGCATGGACTAGGCAACTTGAGTACTCACCCAGACATCATGCCATCTCCACAGTGTCAGGTCCCCCACTCCACCAATCTTCATTTATGCGTATACAAGGCTACACTACTGTAGAGTGTGGTAGGCCATAACACAAGTGGTCCCAGGAATGACTCAGTGTTGACCCTGCCCCCAAATCCACTGGCTCTGTTGCTACAATGGTTTAGTTTACCTCTTGTTTGGCCATTGATAGGGCATAAGGAGAATAGCAAGGCCTAGAGAAGCCAGCTATCATCCCAAGACTTTGCAGTCACTGAACACGTGAGGTGGGGACGCCAGGGACTGACTCAGGAGCACCACATGGTACCAGTATTATAAAAGCAGGTGTCCTCTGCTAGGGAGCCATTGGCTCCAGAAGGGGGAAGTGAAGCTGTGAGAAACGGAGTGATGTGTGCAGCATCCCTCTGCTGGGGAGGCTCGTGACTCACTGAGACATTCTTCCACCTTTGCCCTCATGGGATGGCTTAGCTCTCTGCTGACACCCTGCATGTTTCTGTCCAGCCTCAGGACCCTGGTTATCTGGTCAGGCTTGCCATTGACCAGAGAATGCAAGTCACACAGTAAATAGGTAGTAAAGTCAGGATCTGAACCTAGGACGCTTGATAGCACAGGGTGCTTTGCACACGGTCCCTCCTCTCTCCATCCAGTCCTTTCTCCTCCAGAGGAATCCATGGCTCTCACCCCTGCCTCACCCCTTGTGCTAGAAAGGGAGTGTGTAATTCTGGAAGAAGGTCCAGATATAAACTGTTGGCAGCTGGCAGCTGGCAGAGCTTCTGGCCCGGCTGCTTCAGTCGTATGCACAGCAGATGGTGAGCCCTCTCCCAGCCGGGATCTCTCGTTGGTTCTAAAAAGAGGCTGCAGTGAGTCCTCTTGTCTAGTTCTCTCTCTGGATCTGCCATCCAGAAGCCAGCTAACCCCACAGGACCTGCCTTCTGGGGCCGGGCCCACATAGCGCTAGGAAGGCAGTGCCAACACTGGACCAGATGGCCCAGACTGGCTCAGTCTCTTGCTGTGTGACCCAGAGATGCTGAGTGCTTATCTGAGGCCACACAATTATCTGGTTCAGGACAGGGCTTCCTGCCCTGGGCTTTGTCCAGACATCAAATAGGGAAGCAGGGAGTGTATATTCCCACATGGGGAAACTGAGGCCCAAACAGACAAACTGGAGGTCTGGCTAGATATGAGCCAAAGCTGTCCCAAGGATCTTTGTGAGACTTTTGCCTGCCTGCCCCCATCTCTTTCCCTTTGATGGCATTGCTCCAGTGGATTTCCTAGCTGGCTTCACGGGTCAGGGTAGGAGATGCTCTTCATAGTGAAGTTAGGGGTCGGGAGCCTCAGGGGAACTTTCCCAACAGCACATTTCAAGTACAGTAGGAAGGATGCAAGCTAGACCTGTGCAGGAACTTCCGACATTCAAGGATTTAACTATTATACCCTTTAAAAGTCGGTGGCTCCTGGAGACTGCTGAATATCCCATGGTGAGTACCAACCCCGACTAGTGGTGTGAAAGTGCATTGCAGCTTGCCGGGGACTGGATGGAGTAGTTAATGATGCTTTCTTAGCTCCTCTTGCCTAGGATGCAAAGGGGTGGCTGGTTTGCAGGCTTGGAGACATAGTGAAGCTCAGCAGGTCATCTGTGTCCACCCCTGGGGCAGAGGAGCAGGTTTGGAGTCAGCAGCATGGATGAAATGCCTTTAGAGGTCTGGGCCCTTGGCACATGCTACCCACACCCCAGGCCCTCTGAACTGTTGCCATCCGAGAGGGCAGGGCCCTGCCCCAGTCTTTTTCCTTTCCCAGGCCTTGTCCTGCTCACAGTAGAGACCCGACCTGGGGGAGCAGAGGAGCCATGCAGCAGGCCCAGCAGTGAGCCGAGTTCATTCCTTGGGCCATGGGCCAGGCTGCTGCTGTCAGGGATTGGGGCAACAGAGGAAGGAAGTGCGTTCTGCCATAGGCTGACTGCAGTCATATTGTCAAACATACATTAGGCGTAGCCGGTAGCCAGTAGGCACTGGGTGGCCAGCTGGCCAGAGACCCTGGGTAGCCCTGGACTGCCAGGGGTTGCCCATCCATTAGAGGCAAAGCCGGAGCTGAAGAAGAAGGAGAGCAAGGCCATGGTATATATCCCTGCAGAGCCAGACATAGTGTGCATTAGTCCAGAGCTGGGATGGCCTTTGAGATGCTGAGCTTCTTCTAGTTCCTCTGTTCATGCTTGGTGTCACAGCGTGAACACCAACAGCTCTGGGACTGGGCTGCCTGGAATCAAATCCCCACCATAACTATGTGACTCTGGACAGGTTTCTTAACCTCTCTGGTCAGCGTAGAGCCCCTTTGATGAGCCTGCTGAGGCTGGTTGTTACTGCCATGCCTTTGTCCTCCTGTGGCTCACCAAATGGCTTAGCCTGCTGCTGAGCTGCAGCAGGGCTTCATGGGGTTTGGACTCAGCCTTCAGAAGGCAATGTCTTGAGTTTCTCCCTGGTCTTAGCATTCTCTGAAGTAAAGCAAACATAACTCAGGCTCTTAGAACCCGCTGGGTGATAGATCTAGGATGGCTTGGGGCTGTTGGCCTAGATACTTACTGGGTTTGAGTGGAGTGTCGGGCCAGCTCAGAGCTGCCCAGTGTGTAGAACCCACCAGATGCTGCTACCTAGACATCTCAGGCCTTGCATACAAGACGGACCAATAAATGCCCAGGCTAGTGGACCTCATGCTTAGGGGAATGGTCTTCCTCATCTCCCATCTTGTCTAGGGTCAGGCCTGGCTAGTATGTCTTTTGAGATCAGCCCCTCAGTCAGCACATCACACAGCTGCTAGAGAAGCCAGGGTGGCCCTGGTTACTTCTAAACCCTTAACCTAGAGAGTAGAAGAGGCAGTCTGCAGGCCTTGCCGTTGAGACAGTATGGAGCCAGCTGGGGCTGCACTGCACGTTGTTCTCATTCCATTGAGGGACCATCTTCCTACCCTGCCCCTCCCCGCCCCCATCCCAGCAACCACCAGAGGGAAAGTCAGTGGCTTCAGAAAGGGTCCCATATCACAGCCCACCTGACAGGTGACACCACTCTACATTGTGACAGTGGGTCTGGATTGGAGAAAGGCTAGTGTCAGTTAGACGAGGAGCATGGGAAGAGAAAGCTTGTATGGGTCAGATGCACGTCACAAAGAGGGCTGTGCATGGATGTACTCTGTCACTCACGTGCCCTGTGCAGCTCACAGGAGTGGAACTGGACAGAAGCAGGCCAGGCTCTCAGCTGAGCCGTAGGTTGTTTTTTTGGCCTTGGTTTGAGCCTCAACTTTCCCCATCAGTTAAATAGGATCAGTCACCTTTCCATCAGCAGACAGGCGTGCAGCCTTGCGTGTGGAAACAGCAGCCTGTCCCAGATGGTCTAGTGTCTGGATGCTGTGGGGTGTGAATGACGCTGCGCTTCCGCCCTGTGCTGCGCCGTGCATGAAGAGAGCCTGGGCATGCAGGCCTACATGCTCAGATACAGTCAGGATCTCTGCTCTGGTACAGACCACAGGACTGTTCCTTGTTTTGTTGTTTTGATTTCCTGTTCTCTAGCTGGATGTTCCAGAAGTAGTAGCAAGTCACAGACACACGTGCGTGTCTCCACAGTCTGGCCGCATTTGCATCTGCTCTTTCTGTCAGGCGAACGTGAAATTCGCTTGCATTCATCTTGGGAAAGCCACAGTTGGAAGAAGGGATGGGGTTTACAGACTCTCCCAATGTCCCTCCCTTTCCTTTGAAGTAGGAATGAACCCACCACCCCCACCACTGCCTGTCGCCTCCTACAGCTGATGTTTTTCCAGCTGCCTTGTTCCCCGAGGGGTGCGGGGGTTCTTAGTCTGGTCACAGAGGGGCCCAGCCTCTCTGTGACCATAGTGCTGATCACCCCTAGCAGTGTGACCTTATGTAACCTTGCCATTTGCCCTGTCACAGCCTTAGTTTGTAGCATAAGAATGGTAATTCCACAGAATGGCTTCTGAGGGACAAAGCACAGCCACAGAGGCCCTTCCTTTGACCCGTGGGGAAACTGAGGCCTATGGGTGAGAAAGGTGCACTACAACCTTCAGCCAGCTGGCAATGGTCTAGGTCTGAGCCTAGCTTCCTGCCTCAGTCTGTGTCATTTCCCCTCTACTGGGACCAAGTTCCAGACCTTGGGGTGGCGCCTGACCCATTGGCTCAGATTCACTGCAGCCTGTCCCTTGGTTCCATGTGTGCTGGTATTTGTGGGTAGCGGGGAGGACTTCAGAACCCCAGCTCTGAGGAGTAAGCCGGCTCAGACATTGTCCTTGTATCCCTTGGGAGCATGGCCCAGAGCCAAACTGCAATGTTGAGTGCTAACCTTCATGTTTCTTCTCTTTCCTTACCACAGGGCTTTCCTGGAGACTTTGGGGAAAGAGGCCCTCCCGGGCTTGATGGGAGCCCTGTAAGTACCCCCAGTGCTTGCCAATAGACCAGAGTACAGCAGACCCGAGCAGGAGTCAAACAGACCTGGGTTGTTCCCACCCAGGGACCTACTAGCTGGGTGCCCTTGGCAAAAAAATGAAAAGATGTCTGTGAGTTCCTTTCTTCTATGGGTTTCTGTGGCCTCCCAGGGTAGGTCCACCTACTGAGCTATGGGCTGTGCCAGTCTCTGGGGCTTTTGTTTGATGGAGAGACCCTAGCTACTACCTGGAGGAGGCCCCAGAACCATAGGTAGTTTGGCTTGGTAAAGCCAGCTGCTGCAAACTTTGTTGACGGCAGATACAAGTTCTCAGGCATCTTCAGTCTTACAGTTTGTAAACACGCAGAGGCCCAGCTCACCTGCAAGGGGTTGGCTTGCCCTCCCCTGGGGATCTGTTTGCTTTTCCCTTCTTGTCCCAGCTCCAAGCCCTGGGTAGGAGAGGACATTAATGTCAGCCTGCGGTGCAGACCGTGGCCAGTGTTCTCAGGAACACCTGCTTTGGTCCTTGTCTTTCCCTGGGGCTCTCTCCCAGAGCAGCCATGCCCAGCTGTGCCCACCAGGTCCTCCATCAGCATTTCAGCATGTGTTGGTCCATTTCTCTGCCATACATGCCCCTGAGCCTGACCTAACCATGTACTCCAGAGACAAAGCTGTGGCCTCACCTAGCCATGTGCCCCAGGTACAAAACTGTGGCCTGACGTAGCCAGGAACGTGGAGTACACCAGTCCACTCCTCTGCATCCCAGCTTACCTCCCGAAATGCCGGTCAGAATGCATGCCTTAGAGAGAGGACACTGCAGCTGTTCAGTGGACATTGCCACCAATGCTAAGTGTCCATAAGATAGTCCCTGGTCTCTGTGCCACCTCCTTAGTCCATTACACTTGGCTAGGGAGAACCGGGTGTGACAGAGGAGGGAGGGGAAAGGAGGAATGGCTTGTAGGGATGACAGGAGAGCTGAGGTAAGGGAAGAAGTAAGGTCTCCAGGTGGAGCAAGATGCATTTCAAAGGTTTGCAGGGGGAGCGAGGGCCTTCCCACAGGTTTGCCTCTTAATGGGTTAGCACCACACTGAAAGGGATGAGACCTTCTGGAAATTTCCCTGGGTTGGGAGAGACATGTTTCTCCTTAGGGTCTAGGGGAACAGACAGTTTCCTTGGCATCAGCTCTGCCGTGGAGTTGCTGAGGGACCTTGGCAAGTCGTTCCTTTCAGGGCAGCCCCACAGTTGTATCAACAAGGACAGCCCTGGGGAGAGGCTGGCATTTCTTATTGTTAATCCGTTTCCAGAACCACAAGTTTTTATTTTATTTGAATGGGAGTCAGACTCTTCCCCCATGATTTTTGTTCATTTGTTTGTTTCAGTTTTCTGTTGTTTTGTTTTGTTTTATCCTGGTGTGGACAATAGATGGCCAATTTATAAAGCTTTAGGGGGACTGGAGTTGGAGTGTCAGCCCCACATCGTCCCATCCTCTGCCCCCAGGCAAGAACTCCCCCTAACATCTGGGAAGCCCCAAGAATGGGGGGACCTGGAGTCCATCGACCTGTGTGTCTGTTCTTCAAGCTAGGTACTGGGCTTGGAAATTACAGGTGGGATAGACAATAGAGGGGAGTCTTCTTCAACCCCATTAAAGAGCACCTAGGGACTATGGTCAGGAAGAAGAGAAGTTTGTTCCCAGTGGTCCCACCGACACCTGCATGGGGTATGGTATGGAGGGAGACAGGGCAGTCACCACCTTGATTTCTGTGTTTTCAGGGAGAAATTGGCCTGCCAGGGCCACCAGGAGTCCCCGGCCTCATTGTAAGTACATTCGTGCCTAGGCCCACGGTGGGCAAAGGTGGGATATACAGGGAGTGAGGAACAGGCAAGGGACCCATGGAGGAGGTCAGGAGCCCCCAGAGGGATGAGGAGGAGAATGATGAGCAAAGAGAGAGAGGGAGGAAATCCTAAGCCATGCTGTGAGCGCGGGCAGCTTATCCACATTCTCGGAGCCTGCTTCCTCACTGGTTAGACAAGGAGGAGTCTTGGAGTATGGGGCTGCCAACCATTCTTAGGCTTGCTGCCTGTCTATGAATCACAGGCAGGCAGGCAGTGTGATAGCAGCCCATTCAGCCAGTGAAGGGCTCAGTCCACAGGGAGACTGTGGCTAGCAGCGGAGCAGAGTCTCTAGACCGCGATAGACAGCCTTCTTCACCCTTTTCCTTAAAGCACTGACTTTGGAGAAAGCACCCAGTTTAAGTCCCAGTTCTGTTGAATCCTTGTGTGACCCAAGCCATGTCATTTAGACTTTCTATGCTTTAGTTTCCTCATCTGTGGAGGGAGGTGGAGCAGAGTCCTCTTGGATTCGTCGTGGTGAGGATGTAAGGAGCGGTGGGCACAGTGTGGCCAGCTCCAGCCCTCTGCAGGTGCTGAGGCCGTGGGCCATATCACTATCTCAGCTGCTACCTGTGAAGATGCCCTGGGCCAAGAGGCTGGGGAGTTGGAAGGGACAGGGCCTCTGACTATTCCGGGCTTGAAAGACCTTGGCAGGTGGCGCTATCACTCAGCATAAGGGCTTGCTGCCTGGCCTCTAGAGTTAGTCTTGACCTTGGGCTCAGCCCAGAGGACCAATGAGAGGCCAGAGCCTGGGAGGAACCTAGAAACGTCCCATAGAATCTGGTTCTCTCCTCTGGCCTTATAAAACCTGTCGTGTGGTGCAGGGGGTGTAAAGTGGCTCCCCAGAAACGATGGATGACCTTATTCTTCCTACAGCTGTGCTGAGAATCCTCTTCAGGTGGAGGCTGAAGATGGTGTAGGAAGAGTGGGAAGCACCCCATCCCCCAGACCAGTCTGTCCTTGGGAGAGGGTCTAGGGTCCCCCAGAAACACTGCTTCTGCTCAGGCAGGTGGGAGCAGAGCCTGGGTGAAGGGCTAAAGCCAGGTTAACCTCTTGGCTCTGATCCCCAATGATGGCTTTACCTCTATGATCCCCAGGAACCGTCTGTCACATGGTATCATTGTCCTCATTTATTCTGGGAACTCAGCTGCACATAGTCCAGACTAGACCCTGGAACTAGACCTCCTGGGTTTGAGTCTTAGTTCACCCACTCAGATGATCCCAGTCCTGATACAGTTCTTGCCCTCCTGTCCTTCAGTTTCTTCACCTGTAAAACGGACATTATAGTAGTACTCGCTTCGGGGGATTAGTGTGATGGTTTAAGAAGCTTAACAAATACACAGTATTTAGAATATAGAAAGACTTCAAGCAGTAATAAACATAATAATAGCTATTTTAATTTTTTGTTACATGCCTGATACATAGCATTGCACATTGGAACTTAGTGGGAGAGCATGTTCCAATTGACTAGTGATATCAGCTTTGGAGGGGATGCTATGGCTAGCTAGTAATATTCTCCTTGGCTGAAGATGCTGCAGTTGACAGTGATGTCTGCCTTGGCTAGGGATGGGGAAGTATTAACTTAGACACTCATCTCTTATGTTCATTCAACAAAACTCTGCTGAGTACTTTCTTTGGCAGTGTGTGCCATGAGAATCTGAGAACATGCTGGAAGTCTTAGTATCTATTTTTTTCTAAGCTCTGAGGCTTATGAAGCATATGGTCATTAAGTTCCAGTGTGAACACCTTGGGTGCTAGAAACTCTCTTCTTCCCCAGTCTATCCAAGCAGAGTCCTTGCTTTCCAGTGTTTATCTGTCTTGAGCCCAGGTTATCCTCAATATCCCTGAGAGGCTGTTTTGGGTCAAATGGCCATTGCCTGCTCTTCAACTCCTTCAGTGTGAGCAATACTTGTCCCAAACTTTACTAAGGGGGTATTCACAAACCTGACAGTCATTGTTGGCATGTGTTCCCATTTGGCATTGTCCCAGCATCCTCTGGGTTGGGTTCTTAGAAGAAAATAAATTCTGTTTGGATGAATGAATAGGTTCTATGGACCCAGACTCTACTGCTTCTGTGATGCTCCTGCCGACACTTGGCAGGTTCCTTCCACCCTTGAAACTACCAGACAAGATGCAGGTCACAGGTGGATTTGGATGACAGATGTGATGTGTAGGACACATTTGTGGTAGGATATTTACCTGACATCGAAATGTAACTGGGCTGCTCTCTTGCTGTTCCAGCCTGATGCTGCAGCTTACAGTGTTTCTTTGGAAGGGAAAACAAACCCCAGGTCAGATCACATACAAGGCAGGAGAGGGAGCTTGATTCAACGCCAATATCCCCAGCTTCCAGTCAAGGGACCTCTCTCTCCTCTCTCCTTCTGGGATGAGCGCTGAGCATGGCTGCAGTTCTCAGCCCCACGCCTACAAGGTTCCCAAGGAGCGTCTCCTTCCTCCTGCCTCCTTTGCACTGTGTCTCTTCCTCCTGCCTCCCTCACCTGGGACTCTACCTCCAGCCTCCCTCACCTGGACTCTCTTCCTCCAGCCTCCCTCACCTGGACTCTCTACCCTCCAGCCTCCTTCACCTGGACTCTCTACCCTCCAGCCTCCTTCACCTGGACTCTCTACCCTCCAGCCTCCCTCGCCCTGTGTCCTTCTCTGGCCACTGTCAACCACTCTTTGCCTATTTCCATATTCCCTTCTCTGCCAGAATGAAGTTCCTCTCATTCCAGCATCTTTAGGTGGGGTCACTGGGCTGGACCTAAGCCCACCAAGCCACCATGAAACTGAGCGAGTGCCCCCCTCTTGTCCCGGAGATCTGTGAGTGGAAACCTGAAGGAGAGACTTCCTGGGGAAGTGGGAAGGGAAGAGTGTCTGTCCTGAGATGTAGGAGGAAGAGGGACTGAGTCATATATGGTTTTCTAGAAGTGGGGGGGGGGACACGTGGATGCTATGCTTTGGTGATTTTTTTTTTAAAAACCAAGATATCTCCACTCTCTGTCTGGAGTCAACTGAAGCTGCTCTCTTGCAGCCTACAGCTTGCATCTGTTCCAATGTCCCAGGTGCCCAGCCAGGAGGGAGGATAGAAGACTAAGCTACTGCTCATTAAGTGGCTCTCTTCTCTCTCTCTCTCTCTCTCTCTCTCTCTGTGTGTGTGTGTGTGTGTGTGTGTGTGTGCTGGAGTTCTTGGAAGCCACGCCCTGCCCTGGCTTGCCCTCTAGGGAGTGGAGGTGTCTGGCTCATGACCCATGTCTGAATGTCCCCAATGGCTCCCTGCCATCTCCAAGGTGAGAGTACTAGAAACAGCCCTCTCGGTGTCATCAAAGCTCGTAGCTGGCATGCAGGGAAACTACCCACTTCAGAATCTACAGCACAAAAACCTCTTTTGGCTCTTCTGTTCAGAGAGACATAGGGACTTCAAACAAGAACCAAAGAACTTATGATCTGTCCCCAAACCCACAATTGAGACACTGCTGTCATTAACAGATCAGGGGCTGTCCTCTGTATGGAGCGCGGGTCAGGAACGTGGTCAGCTGGTGTTAACCGCCCTTACATGCCTGACCCTGATCATAATTAAATGAGCACACCAGCCCTGGAGAGAGTGCTCATCACCGTCTTGTAGGGAAGAAAACGGACTCAGAGAGAGCCAGACACCTACCTAAGATTACACAGCCCGCAAACCAGGGCTTGGCCTGTACTTGTCACTCAAGCTCTGCATTGCCACCTCTGTGTCAGACAGGGAGTGTGGGGGACACAGGCTAGGCTGTGCTGCTATGCTGTAAGATCAGAGCCCCCAGTTTTCTTTCCTGTCCCTAACCTAGGACCCCAAGAGGCTCAGTTTTCTTCAGGCAGCTCCCTGGTGGGTCGGTAAGCAAGACTGGGGTTCTTCATGCAGTCGTGCATCAGGCACTTGTAAGGCACACTGCTTGTGATGCTGCCCCACTGTGGAGTCATGGGGGAAAGGCCTCTGACCAGGGGCCTGACCTCAGTCTGTGGCCTGTGAGCACACAGGGACAGCTATGACAGAAGGCATTGACTCCAGACCCTAGAGCAGGGAGGTGACAGAGCTCTGGGGTCATGGTAGTGGTGCAGTTACAGGAGCAAAGGTCTGGCAGCGTCAGCGTGTGCCCAGCTAAGACACAGGTGAGCCAGGGACTGGGGACAGTACAGGCTAGATGTCACAAAGAGAAGCTGCAAGGATGGATGGAGAGGTATCTGGGGAGGAGGGGGGGGTCTTGCATTGGAAACCCCCACAGGTTTCCTCCACAATCCCCTGCAAATCCTGATCCGGATGCCAGCGTGATGGTCTTAGATTCTTGCTCTCAGTAGCTACCCCAGGACTTGTAAGCGTGGAATCACACTAGGACAGACAGACAGTCCTGAGGTCTGGTCCTGCCTCTGCCCAACTCAGTACTTCCAGGGCAGATTTCCTGGACCCTCTTTTTCCTCGTGTGACTGCCATGCTGGTTGCGTGGGTGAACAGTGGTGAACTGCCTGCCCTGGCCCCATGCACCAGAGTCTGGCTAGAGAGGACTGGACTAAGGAGAGAGGGCAGCTGCTCCTGGAATTGGATCCACAGCAGGGACGCTTTGCTTTCAGCTTTGTTGGTTGTGATCTTGGTGGGAGCCTTGAGAGGAAGGGGATGGTGTGAGCAGTGTCTGGGAGCGTAGACATGGTTCCAGCACAAGGGTCTTCTTCATTCTTACGGGAACACTCAGCAGTCAGCCTCTATAAGATGTCCTCTGGGGACAGTGGCCTGCAGAGCCCTTCTCTTTGTAAGCCAATCTGGGACCCCGTATTTCTAAGACCTACCTTCTGCAACTGCTGCTGCCTTCCCTGAGACCGCAGTCCTCCCATCTCAGGTCCTTCCGTCACAATGTCTTCCCCTTGGAGTGATGTGTGTCTATGCCAGGCCCCTTCTCCAACACCCACATTGTCCCACATGCTCACCACCCAGCCTGTGTGATTCTAGTCCCCACACAAGCTGCATTTAGCTTAGACTGCAACAGGAAAAGCAGCCTGAGGTCCTGGAGTTGCTGGCTGGCCCTGTCCTCTGACAACAGCCTAGGGAGCAGCCATCTCTTGCAGAGTCTTCTCTGTCTACCATACCATGGGTACCACGGGCATCAGCCTCCTCCAAGAAAGACACTGGCTAGCCTTAGGGCTGGGCAGCAGGGAATTTTTTTAAAATGCAGCCTTGGAAGGCTGGCTTTTCCTCCTAACTCTGCCTGTGAGCTTTGCTTCTCTCCAAAGACTTTAGAACTGTACATGACTGCAGCACCGGCCTCTCGGACTCTTGGTCTCTTCTTTGGTGCATCAACCATTATACAAAAAAAAGACCTGCCAGGGTTGTGAGAAGTAGAGGAGAGTCAGGGACTCTAGCTCTGTGCCCTGCAACAGTCTTATGAAGGTCGTTGTTAGACTGAGGTGTTCTTGATGGACCGGTTCCTTGATGGGCACTGAAAGCAGAATTTGCTAGCGGAGGCTCAGCAATGAAGGATGAGCCCAGTCATCAAGTGGCAGTTGTGAGTGAAGATATGCTTGCGATGGCTACACAGGCAGCCCAGGAGCAGTGTCTGTGTTCCAGGAGGAGAGGAACGGGCATGTCCAGTCTGAGAGCTCCTCTCCTCTCCTGGTCTCCAGGTCCTGTGGCTTTTCTGCAGCTCTCTGCTGCTGCCTTCTCTTCTCACTCCAGGTGGCCCCCAGCAGCTCCAACAGGAACACGAGGTCAAATTCTACAGCATGGCTATCCAGGGTTGACCTTGTGCCCCAATGTCAGAGCCTTTGCCAACATGTCCAAAGAGCCCGAATCAGGGTAGTAGGGATCTGATGTCCATAGAGGTCAAGTACATTGATTGCAGTTATACAGCAGGCCCTTCGGTCAGGGAGGGAAGATGAACAAGCTGAAAAGAATGGTGTTTTTCCTGGAACAGCTCCATGTATGGCCAAGCTTGGGGGTGGCTATGAGGGAGTGAGCAGAGTGACATTTGAGGAAAAGGAGTGCGCTTTGAATGAAGAAATTCAGCCACTTTGCTCTAAGCCTGGATTTCCTGACCTCAGCACTTTTGAGTCTGGGGCTGGCTTACCCTTTGCTAGGATCTGTTCTGTGTACTGCAGGGTTTTGGTGGCCTCTGATTGACCTCCATCTGTTATTAGATGGCAATAACCTCTCTTAAGCTGTGACAACCCACACTGCCCCAGACAACCTCTCACCTGCTAACTCTGCTACTCCTTGGAACAGTGCTAGGGGCAGAGGGACAAGCTGATTGGTGTGTGAAATATCCATCCAGCCACCTGGAGCCCCTGTGGAGAACACCATTGGGGCCACTGGACCTCCCGAGCCCAGAAGCCCTGTTGTTCCTGATTCTAAAGCTCGATCCCCAGTCTGGTGCAAGAGCCATCTCTGCATCTTGGGGACCATAGACAATATAGAGCACCCAGAATGTCTTCTATCATTGTTGCCCTGCAAGGAGCTGGTCAGCTACCCTGGGGGGCAAGAAATGTTTCTCATCCCTTACGCATTTAACTCGTGCAGCAGCCCCAGAGCAGAGAATCCTTGTCCCTTTTTCACAGAGAAGGAGACTAAAACCCAAAGAAGTTAAGAGGCCTTTATGGAGTGGGCAGAAGTCTTGATATCTATGAGAATTCTGGGAGGGGTGCAAAAGCTCCAGACAGGACCAAGATCAGGCCTTGTAGCCAGCTCTGACTCCAAGTGGAAGTGAACGGTGCAGAATGCTCCTAATTCCAAGGCCAGCCCAAGGGTGTGAACTGTACCTTCAGTCAAGTCCCTAGGGTCTTAGGGTTCCTCCTTCCCATATCTGCCCCCAGAGACACCTCTCATGATGTCCTCCTCTCTGTCTCTTCTCAGGGTGACATGGGAGCATTGGGTCCAATTGGCTACCCAGGACCCAAAGGCATGAAGGTAAGTTAAATGTGGGCTCCCCACGTTCAGGTCCCGTCCCAGTTGGGCACCCCAGAAGGAAGGCACTGTCTGATATCACTGAGAGGGAAGACAGGAAAGGCTGACTGGAAGCTCAGCTCTCTGGCCTGAGAGCTGGCCAGCATCTGTGTGTCACTTAGCTAGACATCTTTATTGGACACAAAGTCCACAAGCTGAGTGGGAGGCCAGTGTGGTTCTGGGATCTGGGACTCATGACCAGTGATGTAGAAACCCTCATGGCAAGCAGTGAACTTGGTCCACACAAGTGGAGGAGACTTGCCAAGGCCAGTTCAGGCCCCTTTGCTGTCAGCCTCTGCTGCTCTGGGTTTAGTTTAGAGATGGGGGTACCGCAGGTTTTCTCAGCTCATCACACAGCCCTTTACCTTGTGAGGTGGGCATCACTGCCCACTTTGCTCCAGCGGGGGGGGGGTCAGCTCAGGATCTTGAAGCATGTTAATTCCTGATTTCTGTGGCCTTGGCCTGTCTTGCAGGGCTTGCTGGGCGGCGTGGGGGAGCCCGGACAGAAAGGTGATAAGGTGATCGGAATGCTCCCCACTGCCTTACCTCGCACCCCTCCCTGGGTACCTGCAATGGCTTGGCCCCTCCACCTCACACTGTGTCTTCCCTTGCAGTCTTCTGCGCCTATCATTCTGGCTTATTCTGCTCTCTTGGTGTGTGAGGCTCAAGCGAACAGTTGTAGGATCTGATGGTTGAGGCAGATAGAGCAGGAGGGGCCGTGGAGACATGGGTCTGGAGTAAGTCAAGGATGACCTCAATCTCAAATGCATAGCATGCAGTAAGGCATGCAGAGATCACAGCCTCAGAGCATGGAGGGTATAGACTTCATAGGGCCAGCCCACACGGGTACTGGCATCCCTATGTCTCTTATCTCTGTGTTGCTCTGAGAGTCCAGTCCTAGAGAGTAGCTAGGCTGAAATACTATGGGAAGCCTATGCTGAACGGTTCTGCCACTGGATCAGCCCTGTGCCAAACCTTGTTGAAAAGGGGAGGCCAGAGACAGGTAACACCCAGGGCCAGAGACAGGTAACACCTAGTCTAGGTTGCACAGCATCGGAATGACAAACACCCAGCAAGAACAGGAGTGCTGTGCCTTGAACAGATATCCTTCCTTTCCCTCCAGTTTCTGTGTGAGCCTGGAATGCCAAAGGGGATATGGCATGTTTTGGGGTGCCCCTGAATATCCACAGGAGATGGCCTCACTGCTTACTCCCTCTTCATCCAGGCACCCATGCCTGTGACAGTTGGCTGGGCTCTTGTGTCCTCTTGAGGCACCTGGCTTCCCAGAGAGTTCCACCACTGAACAGACTTTAAGTCCTAAGATCTGAGTGGACAAGGCTCTGGGAAGTTAACTTGCTCTAGAACCTACAACTGTGGAAACTGAGTCCCAGAGAAGGGACAATATTGACAGCCAGCCACTGGCTCTTCCCTCTACCTCAGTCCGGGAATCTCTGGGAATCTCAGAATGAGACTGTTCCTGAGAGCTGTCTCCTCCCGTTTTATACTTCACTCAAGTGCTGGCATTAAAGGCGTGCACCACTACCGCCCGGTTTCTATGGCAAACTAGTGTGGCTACTGGGATTAAAGGAGTGTGTCACCACTGCCTGGTCTGTAAGGCTGATCAGTATGGCTGTTTTACTCTCTGAACTTCAAGCAAGCTTTATTTATTAAAATACAAATGAAATATTACTACAACCCCCCCAAATAATAGAGCCAGATGGTTTTGTTCAGTCCTCCTCAGGCAGCCAGCAAGATGGGGTAGCCTCAGCTCTTTTTCTACCTGTTGCTAGCTCTCTGATTTCTGATTTCTCCTGTCATGCATAAGCCCGTGTTACCTTTCTAGACTCTGCCTGCGTCCTCCCAGCCCTTTCGTCTAGCCCTCTTAAAATGAAGGACTTGTGGGGGTGAGGTGGCTCCCGACACCCTCCTGTCTGTTATGAGGCTGGAGACCTCAGCTCTGTGGAGTAGCAGAAGTCCTGGCCGAGGAGAAAGGAAGTAGGAAGATGAAGTTGTGGCCGAGGGCTTTGCATGGGTGATAGAGCAGGGCTTGCCGCCAGTGTGCAATGCCGGAAAACATGGACATAAGTGAGCCTGGTGTATCATGTCCTTGTCACAGCCGCTGGCGGAGCCACGGGGGCACTTGAGATGTCTAGCTCTGAAACAAACTGAAGGAGGAGGTCATTCAAGGTCCCTTAGGAGATCTGGAGGGAGGGAGAGCTGCTGCCCCTCGGCGAGGCCAGGGCCTCCAGCCTGTGTTCTGGCAGCCATACTCACGCTGCCTCTGACCCTCCCTGGAACATGAGCCATCGTTCATCCCTGTGTTCTCCTGCTCAGTCTGACTTCCCATGACCCCACCTGGCCCTGAGTCAGGCTCTCAGATCAGCCGAGGTGCTCCTGGAGTGCCTCCTGCTCAGTCTGGCTCTCTAGATTTCCTTCTAGGACTTTTAGGCTCTCCACTCATATTTAAATATTTTCAGCCCTTCTTTACACATGGCACACAGCCAGAGAATACCTCCCTAAACTCTATAACCTTGTATGAGATCCCCCAAAACAAAAATCAAACAAATAAAAGCAAAACTCAAAGAGCAAAGCAAGTTACAAAGCAAGTTTTTAAAAAAGCTTTCAATTACAATTTTTGTTCTGATGATACAGTTGTGTGCCAAGTCACAGACTTCGCTGCCACCTTGGTCTTCTGTGACTTCTACTTCCTCCTGCTCCTGGAGCTTCATAAGGTCTCAGTGACCAGAGCAAGTCGGCTACTGAAATGTAGGCTGGGGCTACGGGCCAGTAGGCTAAGGGCTTCGAGATGGTTCTAGCCCAAAGGGGAGGCACCTTTCCCGCTGGCCTAGGGACAGCTCATTTACCAGAATTGGACCATGAAGAGCAGAGGAATCCTGTCACAAGCCTTCTGAAGAGACCCACCCAGAGCTCAGTCAGGGCCCATTTGATTCCTGTTGCACACAGTCCTAACAAGCCATCTAGCTGGAGTCTTTCACGATAGCTGATTCAAAGCAGTTAGTTAGAAGCCAGCTGCTGGTGTGGAAGGAAGACAGGGAGACTGGACAGCTCACAGCAGGCACCGCGGCTCAGCTGCTGTCCTACAGCCTGCAGCCTGGCGCGCTGACATCAGCTGCGGAGGAACCTGGAGGGTGAAGACTGTCCTACATGAAAGCTAGGGTCAGGTGGCCTCGGCAGTGCTCTGGGCAGCCGTGGAGCGGGGGGCTTCCCCTCACCCTAAGACTCCTTGCTCTACCTAGGGAATGGGACCTCAACTGCTTTGGAGCCTAGGCTGCTCTGGCCACAAGAATGGCCTCCACAAGGCTCCCTGGGTCTCCTGTCTGGGGAAAGCTTGGGGTTGTGTGCCCCACCTCCTTATAATCTCTTTGCTGGTGTGTACTCAGGGTGAACAAGGGCTCCCAGGTGTCTCAGGAGATCCTGGCTTCCAAGGAGACAAGGTAATTTTATCTGACACCTCCAGCCCCACCTCTGTCCTTATTCTGCTGGTCATAGTGGCCCTGGACTTCTTGTCCTTTGAAGGCACCTACACTGTCAGTGGTTCCCAGCTGTTCTTAGGGGCAGGCCCTGATGCTCCACCCAGTGGCACAGGACCCCAGTCTCTGGGCCCCTCTGACTTTTTCCCATTTTCTCCTCCCTGTGACTGTGTTTCGAAACCACTAACCTGTCCTGGGAGCCCCAGGCTCTTTGAACACACCCCTTCCCTTTCTGAACCCGGCCCGTGCCCCCTGCACCACCCTGCTCAGATGCCTTTTTCCCACTTTCTCAGAAAGTGGCCTTGATGTCCTGGGCACACGCCCGTCCCACTCGCAATACTCGCCTTAGTTTGGGAGCCTGTGCTTAACCTTCCACAGGCAGAACTCCATGAGGAGAAGGCCCTTGACTGCCCTGACAGCTCTGCTCGGGTCCCATGCTCAACTGAAAGTTCAGGACAAGTTGGCCAGACGGAAGGAAGGAGGGAGGGAGGGAGGGACTAGGAGTACTGACAGAAGGAACAACGGATGAACCATGGTGGCCTTGATCTCCAGAGGCCAACTGTGGCCTGCTGAGAAAGGCTTCTCTGCCTGGATTGACCATGTGTGCACATCTGGCCCTCCTGGCCAGCCTCCCTCCCCTTCCCTTCCTCCTAGCTGACTTGCCCTGACCCAGTATCCATGTTTAGGTTATAACATACAGGCCAGGCTGTTCTCTTGGGTTCTGATACCAAGTGATCTGGAGGGCACTGTAGGGCTAGTATGGATGAAGATTCCCTGGGTCCTATACTGTAGTTCAGGGCTGCTCCCAACCCTGGTACCCAGGTCTTGGGGTACAACAAGTGTGAGCTCAGCCCCAGCCTGCAATGGGGGAGCGAGGTCATCTTTCCTGAAGATGGTTTGGCAGGAGGGTACTGTGGTTGCTCTTGGCACAGCTGTTCTCTGATAACCCAATTTGATTTCTCCTTCACAGGGCAGTCAGGGCTTGCCAGGGTTACCAGGTGCCCGAGGGAAGCCAGGGCCTCTGGTAAGCTCCTTATCTGTCCACCTGGCTGTACCTTTGGGATACTGAGGCTAGCACCCTGCACTTACTTATGGACCATGGCTGGGGTTACATCTGCAGCCAAGACTTCCGTCTGCCTTCCAGCAACCCTGGAGTGGGGCAGAGCGAGGCGCAGATGGCCATTGGCCAGTTTCCTGGGTAGAGTTTCTGAAACTAAGGGGCAGGAGTCATGCCTGGTCCTAGCCTGGCCCCAGGTCCTATGGAGACTCTGCACGCCGGTGCACACCCCTAATGTCGCCTATCTCACGTCACTCAGTGTTAG
Organism: Ondatra zibethicus; assembly: GCA_004026605.1. Lineage (NCBI taxonomy): Eukaryota > Metazoa > Chordata > Mammalia > Rodentia > Cricetidae > Ondatra > Ondatra zibethicus. Next base: position 2,055 of record PVIU01016538.1, on the reverse strand, counting down.
CATGTGCCACGTCTGTTGTCCCTTTCTTTACATGCGTGCTGCCCACACCCAGGGAGCCGAGGGTGGGCGGTGATGGCAGCACAAGACGTTGCAGTGACTGCTCCTTTTTAGCCTACGAGGCAGACCTCACTTGTGTAGTTTTAGAGCTTTCCAGCGGCCCTCCCCTGAGGAGAGAGTGTTGGTGGAAGGTAGGGCCATGCTGATCCTGTGTGGTGATCCTGCGTCTTCCATAGGGCAAAGCTGGAGACAAAGGCGCTCTTGGGTTTCCTGGACCTCCTGGTCCTGAGGTACGTGATGTCTTTCTGTCTGTCTGTCTCTGTTTCTCTCTTTCTCTGTCTCCCTCCGCCACCCCTTACATCCTACTAAGACTTAATGTTGTGCCCATAGATGGTGAGGGAGTTGCTAGGGATAACATATAAAATGAGAGACAAGGCCGAGGCTAGAAATGGGCTTAGTGTTGCATGCTAGGATCCCAGCACTATGGGGATAGAGGCAAGAGGATAATTGGTAGCTCAAGGTCAGCCTAAGCTCTGTAGCTAGACCCTATCTCAAAAAGAAGAGAAATCCCTCTGTGTTCTTCCCTCCTCGGCTTGGCCTGTCTCACCAGGGGCTCCCCAGGCTAACCTCAGGGTTCTTCTCGAGTGGTGGCCAACCTGACACTTGTGGTTCCCACAGAGCTATCTCCAAAGCCTTCCGAGGCTGCTGCCCACTCCCTTTTGGAGATGTGGATCTACTCACAAGGACCTCCTCTGAACCTTTCTTTCCCTGGCCACTCCTCAGAGCTCAGAGCTCCTAGACATGGCGGGGAGGGCAGGGAACCGCTGATTTTGGGTTGGCTGAAGAATGTGAAACAAAGAAGGATGGTAATGCCAGCTAAGCACTGGGGAACGTGGAGAGCACGTGGCAGTTGCTGATAATGTGATGAACCAGGGTTTCTGTACATCTCAGGTTTGTTGCTACCCAGTCTCCAGCCAGGGCTCCCAACCATTACCTGGAGCTCCCTGGCCTCAGGGCCTTGGTCCTCCATGAGATTCTTACGGCCAAGGGAAGAGCCTGGCCCTGTAGGCTCGCCCAAGGTTTCCAGAGATCACTCAGCCTTCCCCAGTGGATGAGGGCATGCTTCCTAAAAGCCACAGTCTGACTCTTTGCTCTGTTGACTTTGGCCAGGACACAGCCCTATCTTTAGACAGATGAACTTGGCCTCTCCTCCATTCACTGCTCAATGTGGAAAAAGATTCCTGAGTCTGGATTTCCCAACAGCCTGGCCAGCGAGAGAGGAAAGCTCACTCCTGAGCATAAACTGATGGAGAAATGAGGCTCTTCTTGGACCGGGAGCTGGGTAGCAGCTAGGGAAGGGAACTTGCCATACCATGGCAGGGTGATGGGTGGGGAGTGGGAGAGCCCTGCCTCTCTCTATGGAAGGGAAACAAGACTTGGAGCCTCCGGGTCACTGTTCAGTAGCACTTCAGCTTGATTCTGGCTCCCAAGGTCCCTTTGGGGTCTGCTTGGCCTATCTTTGCGCTGCTTTGGCCGACTCCGTGGCCAGGAGAGGCTCTGGCTAGTTGAAGTCATGAGTGTGCTGGTGTCTGCTGGCTAGCACCTGGCCCTCAGGAGTGGGGAGGGACCCCCTGCTCACAGCCTCCGGACTGAATTGCCTCCTTTATTCAATACCAGAACCAAATTGCACCCTGGCTGTTGTGTTCCCACAGGAGAAGGGAAACCCCAGGCAGGGGGGGTTTCCCAACACAGCTCTTGTGGATACAAGTATGTATTGTGCTCTCACCATCAGGTGCCAATCTAAGCCTGTGGCTTCCATCACTCATTTCAACCTTAGCATTGCCCCGGGAGGCATTTTCCATAAAACTACTCTATAGGCCACAGCCCAGAGATGCTGAGCAATTTTCCCATCACACAGAATTTTTTGAAGAACTTCAATTTCAATGTGCTAGATCCAAACTCAGGACTGCATGCCTCGTTTGGTAGCACACACCTTTAATCCCGGCACTCAGGACTCAGGACTGCATGCCTCGTGTGGTAGCGCACACCTTTAATCCC
>PVIU01016537.1:0-44720 GCA_004026605.1 Ondatra zibethicus | reverse complement strand
TTAATAATAATAAAATCTGGGTCTTTTGTTGGAGATGTTGGACATTTCTTGTTCATGTCTATATTCCCAGAGACATATAGAAAAATACTTGGTGAAAATATTAACTGAGTTCCTTCTCAAAAATGAAGTCATTATTTTCATAAGATAGTATCTGTTTCTACTTTGACAATTTAATTGTTTCTATTAAAAAATATGTTTGGCCCCCATATCATCTCTATACCATGTCAGCAAATTTAGACATTGATAATAATAAAATGAATTAAAAACTTCCACTATGTTTATAACCACTGAAATATGTTTGTTAAATTTGAAACAGTATATCTACTTTAAAGACTGTATAGATATCTTCTATTTAAGTGAACAATAGAAATTATTCACACACATTGAATAAAAGTCAATTCCAATTGGTCCCTATCTGTGAAATAACAGGATAGCGTTTCTTATCCATTTGTAATCAATGAACATGAATATTTTAAGTCACAAGTACACTTTCTTCAAATGACCCACTTTGTGGTTTCTTATTTCATAACTCTACAATATTTATTATCATAGAATTAAATTGGTTCTTATTCTTAGCATTTATGATTAAAAATGTACTTGATGTGACAACCAATAAAAACTAGCTATGCTTGTGAATTAGTAACTCCAAGCACAGCTTGAATTATTCCATGGTTAGGGAGTGAGTGCCCTGTTATACTTAATATTACCATAATTAAAGCTCATTTTATTTGTTGTCTTTTACATGGCATTAGGTGAAATGTTCTAAAAATCAATATACAGCAAGCAGCAGCATTAATTCTGGAACGAATTTCTCTCACGGATATTTAGAAGCGATCTTCCCTGGAACCATAATCCTCACAAGGAAATTGCAATCCTTGCAGAAACACAGTCTGGGTCACCTGGGTCTAGGTCTCGGGATTTTTCTAAAAGCATTCACAAAGCATAAATGACATTTTAAATAGCTTGTCAGGAGGAGATGTGATTTTTAATGCAGGCCCACAAAATATAATGGCTTTGTGTATCTGTGTGTGTGTGTGTGTGTGTGTGTGTTTTATCAGTGCCCCTAAAGGCAAACATCTGAAAAGCAGAGAGGAGCATAATGCAAAGATAAATGAATGTTGTGACTATTGTCTAAGGAGGAACATATTATAAACATAACAGGGTAATAGCTCATAATAGAGAAAATAGCAAACAAGTTGGATATCTTAGTTTTTATGTTTCTGTGTCTCCTAAGTATCATTAGACATTAGGAATTTTTCATTCCTGGATGCTGAGCCATTTTGTTTAAAAAAAAAAAAAAACTTTTCAGACCAGAAAGCTGTGTAAAATACACTTTGATTTGGAGACATAGAAATGGAGTCTTGTCCAAATTTAAGCACAAAATGCTTCTGCATGCATTGATAAATGTGTCACACTAATTTCAATAAAATAGTTCAATATACTTCAGGCTGATAGCTTATGTTATACTACGTCTTGGACAGTTTCAAGATATAAAGCCGTGACCACTGCCTTCTCTGTGTGTATCATGACGGTTTCTGTGGCCATTCATGTGTCCTAACATTTGTGACTCAATAGACACAGCTCCTCTCTCTTGCTATTGCTTTTCATTGCTTTGGTAGTGCCACCTGATTTAGGAAATATAATGATTTGATGCGAAAAAAATGCAGAAAGTTTAAGATATTTTGCTTACCAAATTGGTTCATTCCATCTTCAATGGGTTATGCCTTGGAAAGATTTATACCATTGTTATCAGCACTTTGGATTCTGGTTAATGTACTTCTCAACATCATATAAAGCTTAATATTATTTATTCAATGCCTTCAGATGGATTAGAGGAATGGAATTGGATAGTCATTAGCAGAGCAGTAAGTAAGAGTCACTGGACCTTTCATATGAAAATCTACTTACCCAGGCAACCCAGGGAATTTTATCCAGCCTCTATATACACTATAATCTCAATAATTTAATCTCTTCCCCCCTACTCTTTCTCTCTTTCTCACACACACACACACATGCCTAAGGATCACTGATCCTCCCACCTAAGCTTCCTCAGTTCCGCAGTAGCAGGAATTTCAAGCATACACTAGTTCACTACAATGTAATGCTCTAATACTTTCTGGATCCACATCCCACACAACTCTGTCACTGCCTGTTGAACACAGTGCAGTCTAAATATCCTGAGAGTCTGTTCACTCCATCTCCTCTGACGTCAGCAAAGTGTGAAAATTAGTGCCTCCTTAGTTATTGTTTTCTCTGCTTCCAAGAAATTAAACTTGGAAATGTGTATTAGTCTATTTTCTAGTGCTAATACCACAATACCACAATGAAAAGAAATTTATCTGGGCTTGAATTTCCAGACTTGCCTTTCTAGATGCCCCGGTATGAGAGATCAGTTCTGGTTTCTGTGTCATCAACTTCCCAGAGTCTTGAGTTTGCAGAGAGCACACGTGTTTGTGGTACCTCTGTTTGCTCTATATCTTTCCAGAATCTTGAGGTTGCAGAGAGCACATGTATATGTGGTACCTCTGTTTGCTCTATATCTTCCCAGAGTCTTGAGGTTCCAGAGAGCACACGTGTATGTGGTATTTCTGTTTGCTCTATATCTTCTAGTGAAGTTGCCAGAATTCAAACAGATTATACCCCATTGATTTATCTAATCCTGTGATTATCTGGATGTAGTTTGTATAATTTAATGCCTTAACATTGGGATTACATTTTCATAAAAGGACCCTTTGAGGACATAAGTTTATATCTAATGATGGTAATCATTTAAACCACCAGACTCGATGTTGTGCTTGTTAGAATATACTACAAGTTTTTGTATTTAAAGAAAGAATACCAGAGTTGGAAATATAACTCAGCAATAGGGCACTAACTTCTCACATGCAGGCTCCAGTCCAAGTCCACATAAAAGAACCTCCGTAGTTAAAGACATCTTCTTGTATACTGTTCTTAGGATAGTAAAAACAAAAGTCTGCAAATAAAGAAATCATTTGATGCATAGAGAAAGCAGAGATGGTGAGATGAGGTATGGATAGAAAATAAAATTTCCAAAAGTGCTGGATTTACTCATCTAAGTCTGATGAGGTCATAAAAGTCACACAAATGGAGGGAGTTTAAAATCCAGGTTACTAGGCATATTTTACAAAACAGAAACAAATTAGTAGTCATTTAAATATCTAGACATTAGTCATGACTCCTTCATAAAAATATAGAAATTGGCAAAAGGTCCCTTTCATGAGTTGTGAGATATGCCCTGTCCATCATGTTTGTAAAGATTGATCAGTTTATACAGATATTAACTTTGAAGCACAGTTTTCAAATGTATTAGTGTAGTGCATTAACTTATGACACAATGAAAAGAATAAAAACATGTTAACCTTATGAATATTTACTTTGTGAGTAGAGAAAGAGAAAAGGTTACGGAAAACAAGATTTTTAATGAGCCTTAACAATGACGGTAATGATGTGATGTGCGTATGAGTGTGTGTGGGTGTATTCTTGTGTTCATGTGTCTGAATGAGCATGAATATGCGTGTCTGTGTATGTACACATACAATATAGGAAGTATATGTAATAACCTATTTTTAAATTTTCTCTCGGAACTTTGTTATAATTATAAATAATTTATCTTGATATGAAAATTGAAGTTGAGATTGATTTTACTGTGAGGGAGATAATATTCTCTTTATTCATTTTTTTTTTAGTAAATGAGATTTTCCCCACTAATTTGCAAGAGCCCCACAAGAAATCTTTCATGTTTTGCAGCTGACTGGAAACAGATTTATATGAAAAGAAATGAAGAAGTATTTAAGTATTTCAGCCAATTGCATTCAAATTATAAATTAGAAAGAATCCATACTTGTTTGAGATAATTTATAAATTTTAAAAGCGGTGATTTTGTTTGTGTGTGTGCGTGTGTGCATGCATGCATGTGTGCATGTGTGCGTGCATCCTCTGTGTGTGTGTGTGTGTGTGTGTGTGTGTGTGTGTGTGTGTGTGTATCACCTTTGGGAAAGTTGAGACAGAAGTAAAATTACTGACCCAAACTTTTTACCGTGCAGCAGCATTTTAGGAAATAGATGATAATAACATAGTTCTAGATGACAAAGTGCTATAACATTCCTTTGCCAATACATGACCTTCATAAAATCAATAAACACCAAGATAAAGTAAAGCACAGCAGGAGCAGAAGTCATGCTTCTGAAAGTCCTCCATGCCAAGTGTCTTCCTGCAAACCTGACATGTCTCCTCGCCTCCTTCATCCTCAGGCTGAAACTATGAATATAGAAATAAGCAACATGAAAGACTGAGTAGCTTTCTATGAATATCTACCCCTGATCTAGTTCCCAGGGCTGTCTAGATATTGGGAAGTTGGAACTGCATAAAAAATTATTTCAGAAAAAAAGCAATGTTCTTCACGTGGATATTTCAAGGGAGTAAGGTACAGGGCTGTGTCAGTTTGCCAAACTCATAGTGATTTGAGTTTAGCTAGAGAGAACTGAAGTGGCAATAGAGAGGGGGATGGGAGACTGCAGTGAGACTGGGGAGGCCTCGGAAATTGTTCTAATCCCAGGTTGCAGGTTTTGATACATTTCTCAATTCCCTCTGCAGATCAGAGATTTTTTAATTCAAAGAACTAAGAGGTTTTTGAACACTGTGAAATTTCCCCTATCTACCTGAGACAAATTCAGTGTATTAATGTTGTCAGTGTGTGCCTGGTATAGCCAATGCCACTGGGAATATATTACACTTGGTACAAGTAAGGAACATTTGATTTGTCTCTCAGACATAAAAGAAAATCTATATACATACACACATGCACATCCACATCCACACAAAAAAACATACCAGATTCACGCATTCACACACACACATTAAAGTATACACACTCACAGTGACACACACAGAGACTTCCCACATAAACTCACACACATGTGCATGCACACACACAGTCACCACTAAGGTTCCTTCTGTGTTATACTATGTGGTGTCTTGTCTTTTTGTTGTTGTTGTTGTTAGTAATACTCTAATTGAATTCCCCTGGACTTCTGGTTTTGGAACCTGTGATTAAGAAGATGCTTACAGACTCCTGTTATCATTTCTAATGCATAATGCTGGATTCTCTCTCTCTCTCTCTCTCTCTCTCTCTCTCTCTCTCTCTCTCTCTCTCTCTCTCTCTCTGTGTGTGTGTGTGTGTGTGTGTGTGTGTACATATGTCATAATATTGTAAGAAAAAAAAATGAACACTTTATTTCCAGGTTGTTGCTCCCTCACAATAAGCTAAGTCTGAGAAGAAGGGAAAGAGGGAGCAATAGAAACTAAACATGTTATGCTTTTGTCCACAAGACGATGAAACGCAAATCTTATGTAACAAATTTGTGTTGACTAAATCACAGTTAAAGGGTTTGTTGCTTGTGTGCATTTGAAATATATAAAGCATATTGCTAGGTTCTCATAATTTTAAAGAATCCAATGAAAGAAACTATAAAAGATATGGAGTGTTTACTAGATTCACTTTCTCTAAGAAAAATAATAATTGTTTTTCCTTGGCTTGAATATTGAGAACTATAAAAAAAAATTCAATGACTGTGGCTCAGTCACAAAAAAACCATGTTTTTCTTTCATTTTAATACACTGAAATTTCAATTTGACTCTACTATTTATGACTCTTTTTTCTTTAAGCTCTTTTCTTTCCATCTTAAATGACCTATTCTCTTTTTTTTGTATACCACAGATAATATTATCCAACTCACAGAATATTGCATAATGCCAGTGCCCAATAAATGTAATTAGCACAGTGTCAGATTTATAGAAGTCATGCAACGGCTGTGAATTTTATTTTTATTACATGAACTGCATGACACTAGCCCACATGTTTCCATGGCCTTCTTTTCATAAACTTTCAACATCTCTCAATTCCAGTCATCTTGGTCTTTGTCCCTGACCCTAGTTTCAACCTTGCCCCCAAGGTTTTCTAATAATTTCTCAGCTAAGAAAAACCTCTGTTTACCAGAAGGATTGAACCAACTTTTATTGGAGACCTTTGGCACTTCAAATGCCTAGTACTGGGATAATAAAATTGTATCCTATCTCCATCAAATGATACTTTTATGATGACAGAGGACTTCTAGCTAGATTGCTATATCTCAAGCATTCAATGAGTCCCCTGGCTGTGGGTGAAGACTCCCCAGGTGCTCACTGTTTATTTTGGAAAGAATATTCTTGTTTTTCCTTCTGTGAACTCCAGTCATCTGCAAGGTGAAACTCCTGCTGAGAATACTCTTGAGAAATCTCAACCCCTTTGGGTAAACTGTTCCTTCCTCTTCCTTTCTGGTCAGTTTTTACAAAGAGATTAAACCTAACCTTAACTCTGAGGCCACCTGGAACATACATAACAAGTTAAAGGACTGTTGACTTGATTTATAAGACAAATTCATAAAGAATGGTAAGAAATGGGATATAGAAAATGCAATCAAGAGCTGGAAACACATCACCTCTTAAGATAATAGGCCAGGTACCCAAATGTTTTACAAAATTTTTGTTTATATCTGACAAGGGGTTCAGTTTGCCTTTGGCAACAAGATTGCATTAAATGAGGTCTTATAGAATAGATAACAAACTCATGTCTATCATGTGGTCAAAGCAAACCCTAGAATCCATTCTATGCAATTATCATGGAACATTCCCTTGAATTCCTTAACTCTTGTAAGCACTGACAATGAAAACACCTAACCAATCCATTAAAAATCTATTCTTCACTTCCATTCACTAAACTCCTAATGATAGAACAACGAAGATCCTACATAAATGTAATTTGTATTAGCTGTCCTTGATGACATTTATATATGCTATTCGGAGTTCATTAAATTGCTCTAATTTAAAACCACACTTTCACTGTCTTGATGTCCCCTGATCTGTTCAAAAACTTCATGTAGTTTGCTCCTATACAATTCCTACAGGAGAAATTGCACAAAGACAGATTTTTTAAAGTATTTATTTATTTGATTTAATTCGTATGACTGTTTTGCCTTCATAGATTCATGGTCACCGTGTGTGTGCCTGCTGCACACTGAGACTAATAAAGTGTAACACGAGGGCCTGCTTGGTGGTGTTTCTGTCCTGCCCAATTCCCACAGCTGGTAAATCCCAAAGAAATCACACAGAGAGTCTACATTAATGATAAACTAATTGGCACATTAGCTTGGACTTTGTATTAGCTCTTATAACATATATAAGCACATTATTCTAATATATGTTAGCCACATGGCTTGGTACCTTTTTCAGCAGGGCAGGTCACATCTTCCTTCTTTGGTGTCTGGACAGGACTGGGGAGAAATGGGCTTCCCCGTTCCCAGAATTCTCCTGTTCTCATTGAACCGCCTCTACGTCCTGTCTGGTTGTCCTGCCTATACTTCCTGCCTGGCTACTGGCCAATCAGTATTTATTTAAAATATAATTGACAGAGTACAGAATTGTCCCACATCAAAAAAGGGCATCTAATCCCCTGGAAATGGAGTTATAGGTGATTGTGAGTCACCACATTGCTACCAAAAACCAAACCTAGGTCCTATAGAAAAGCATCAAGTGCTCTTAATCACCAAGCCATTTCTCCACAAATTTCAATCCTACAAAGAATCTGCCATCCAGATGTGGCTAGCGCTACAAATCTCCTCACATATGATTTTAAAAACATCAAAACTCATATGAGCAAGGAAGTCAGGACCACGGAGTTGGTTCACCCACTGAGACAGTGTGCCTGAGCTAATGGGAGCTTACCAACTACAACTGTATGGGGACTGAATGAGCATGGAATCAAACTGGACCCTCTGAATGTGGTTGACAATTGGGGCAGACTGAGGGAACAATGATAATGGCACTGGGATTTGTCTCTACTGCATGTACTGGCTTTTTGGGATCCTATTCTCTTTGGATGCATACCTTCCTCAGCCTGGATGTAGGGGGATTGCTTGGACTTCACACAGGGTAGGGTACCCTACTTTCTCTTAAGACTGGAGGGCGCTGGGGGGAAGGGTGAGTGAGGGAGCAGGAGGAAGTGGGAGGGGAGGAAGTGGGAATTTTGATTGGTATTATTTATAAAGTAATAAAAAATGTCAAAAATAAATAAAAGTCTGAATCATAAAAAACAAAAAAAACAACAAAAATAAAAACATCAAAATATTAAGAAAAGATCATTGTTCATCTAAGTTGTACACATAAGAAACAGGCTGCCTGCATGGAAAAAAGCTAAGACCTCTGCATGTGGAAGACAGTTGTGTAGCTTGCTCTGTTTCAGGAGCCCTGGGCAGTGGGATCAGGATCTATCTCTGGAGCATGAACTGGCTGCACATCCCCTATGGTGGGATGCCTTGCTCAGCCTCGATGCAGCCAAGAAGGCTTGATCTTGCCTCAATTGAATGTATCAGGCTTTGTAGACTCTCCATGGGATGGCTTAACCTTTTGGAGGAGTGGATAGGGATGGACAGGGAGGCAGCAGAGAGGGAGCAGGAGGAGGCATGGGAGAGGAAATTGTGGCTAGTATGTAAAATGAACAAAAATAATAAAAAAGAATTGAAGTAACACTAAATTTTGGTGAAGTAAACTAGGTTGTTTATACTATATTGTAGCTACAATCAGCCTCTTGAATTTGTTACATTCTAATTCCCTCAAGCATTGAAAAGATTCTTAATTTGTCATGAAATTCTGATTTAACAATAAAAAGACCATTTGAAAAAAATAAAAAGAGAAACAGGCTGGCATTCAGGGCAAGTGAGAAACCTTCTACAAAGGTTGGCTGTAAGCTTATATGCAATCCTCAAAATTAGCCAAGTTGTCAGAAAAATGAAAACAGAAAAGAATTTTTTCTGTTATTTAACATCTATAAGGTTTACAACTTCAAAGACAACTGTCCAGAAATCTAGTTTAAGCGAGTTACATCATTAAATTTCCTTCTATTTTTATGTTTTAATTTATTGTCTGTGTGTATGCATCTGTGTGTGTTTCTATATGCATACTTATGAGTACTTCCACATGTTCATGCATGTGAAACTCAGAGGAAAACTTGAAAGAATTGGTTCTCTCCTTCCAGTATGTGCATCCCAGAGCTCAAACCCAGATTTTCAGACTCAGCAAAAGGTAACTTCACTGCCTAGACCATTATACCCATTTGTTATTTATTAAATTTTGATAAATTATGAATGTACTTCTCCCTAAGAAACATTATTCCAGAATATGTGAAGTTATAGTAAGTTTGTAGACACTGGGATTTACGTTAATATAGGTGGCCAGAAACATTAATTTTACAAAGTAGACAAAAAGCTTGTGTAGGTTGTGACTTTATTAGAGGAACCAGTACATATTTGTTAAATTTAAAATTTCTTCCAACATCTGTGCTTAAAAGCTAACTGTCTTCTTAAACCAACTGAATCTCTACCAGTACTGCAGTTCTGTTTTCTCCTTGACACTTTTTATTTCGTGCTTTTATATCCCTTTATCAATTCTGAAAAGTAGTTCAAGGAAGTTCTGGATCCGTTCATGGAAAAGTTGATTAATCAAAATGGCTTCAAGCCAGTTCCTGTGAGAAACGAGCAGAAAATTCACCTCTAACAGCTCCACTCTGGACTCTGAGTTATCAGTGTCTGTCAGCATCAGATTGCTCAGGTGACATTTTTGGATGTTTACCTGGAGAAGATGTGAAGAATAGACAAAAAGGTGAAACATGTAAGCAAGTCATATAAAATGTTAAGATTGGGCTCTCTGAAAGTAAGAGAAAGGAGGCTGCTCACTTTGAGGTTGGTTTTATGTATCTATTTTTTACTATCATATAAACTTTGTTAAAGAGAATAAGTACATTCTTTTGAGATGTAGGGTTCATCTACAAACTGCAGCATACAAATGCAGTGACATTAACCGACTTGAAATGACTTCGCATCATCTAAGTAATACCCATACAAGTCTAATGGAAAGATGATCTTATACATCTACATACAATGAAAACTGCTTTTGTTCCAAGAAACACTGTAAGTGCTTTTGCTGTTGCTTTTATTTCAATCCTTACTAATTGGTCCATTTGAATTAAGTTTGGACCAATGGTCATCACCCAGGACAGATGATGATGACTCAATATGAGAATTAATTACAAAAGTAATCATGTTGGCTACCTAATTATTCAAGTGTTAATTGTGACTCCGCTGGCCCAATTAGCCCAGAACACCAGGCTAATGTTTGGGATGGGTGGGTACTCAGCATCTGTGCCTAAGTGAGAGGCATCTGCTGCCAAGAAGGGCAGGGATGGTAGAGCCTGCTCACCAGCTGTGAGCAATCAGCCCTAGAGAGGCACACAGGGCCAGCCTGAGGGGTTACAGGAGAATGCTGGCTTGCTGGAGAAACACAAGAACAAAAGAACACAAGCCACTGTGTGTAGTAAAACCAATACTTAAAGAAGAAAACAACAATATACTGCTGTTCCTTGTCCCTTTTCAAGTTGATAATACTACCAAAAAGAAGCGAGCTAGCTACAAATTAAACAAAAAAATCAATAGGCTTATATAAATTCCTTCATTACATAAGACTACTAACATTTGCTTTATCTATATGGTGCCTAACAAAATAAATATGTTTGAACACATAGATAATCAACTTCTTATCACTATTACACTGATAATTCTATGTGTTTTTACTATTGGTTTTGATCTTAGTTGTATATACAATACAATTTTCAGCATTTTATTTGTTTAAATTTAATTATTGATTTTTATCTTTACTATGTAGAATGATTCTACTAATAATGTGACTTACTTTCAAAGTTATAATTAATATTCATTAATAATGTATGTGCATATACTTTGCTGAAATAAGTTAATTATTAGTGAAAGGAAACAGTGGTAGGAACTAACAAGTCCGAACAGAGATGTAACTATACAAACTTTTGTTTTAGACATAGATCAACTTTCCTGTTAGTTATAGGCAGTCTCATATACTCAAGTTTTAAAAAAATAGTTCACATATTCAAATTACAAATGAAAGTGCTTAAAGTTATTGAAAATGAAAAATGTTGGTGTACAGGAAATATCCATGTATCTTGCATCTCAGTGTAATAGGGGTGATTTAAAGTTATCACGAAGGTTTGGGAAGTGATGACATTTTAACAAAAATAAATAATTTCAGGAGCTTTTCCAACATTTCATCATGGTTCAGCCTCATAGCTGAATCACAGTAAGAAACCATGTTAGTTCTCTGCTCCTAAGAAAATTGCATTTCATAACTATGGTTTCTGATTAACAGGGGTAGCTGCACATGAGGAAAGTTATTCCAAATCAGCATTGCTTCCTAATACAGCACAGAACAGCACCCTGCCTACTTTACAAATTCCATGCTTCCCTTCTTGCCTGCAAGGAAAACATATAAATAAGTGCTTGCCACTCTTCCTTCTAAGGGAGTTTTAATTGAGGACAATGAAACATCCCTAGCTCTGAAATGAGACTATGAAAGCCACAAAGCCCTTTAAAATGCTAATAGGCAGGAGGTTTTTATGAAAGTTTTGTGAGAGTGTACATCACAGTAATGGTGTAGGTAGATGTCAACTTGTCCGATATAGCTGCCGTGATCAGACCTGTTTCCCATTTCATTTCCAATGCCGCATTGAATGAAGTGCATAGGGTATCTCCATACCACCCCTAAGAGTTGCCGAGGAATACCAATTAGAATTACAAGTGTTAATTACACATTTCTTCTTGTCTTGCCTCCATTCTTCATTTCAATTGTATTTTCCCTGCACAATAGTCTTACTTTAAATCACAGTGACAATGCAAACAGCACATCTAAAGTGTGACTAAGCATCCCACCCGTTCTAGAGGGCTGCCTCAGCGGTAAGACATGAACCCAGATGTGATAACGCTTGGCACTACTTTAGCAAAGTGGAGTAAGAAATCACTTTGACAGGGCTTAGATCAAGTCTGGGTTACTAAATGTACTTTTTCTCATCCACCGACTTCAAGGTCAACGATCTTTATTTTATGTGGCATATATCTTATGTGACAGCAGAGGAAGAAATGTGGACAATGCAGGTTAATGCATTTGGGGTCATAATGGACTTGAAAGTGAAGAGAATCAGCCCTCTTGAGATATTCAGTGAACATTCCCAAGTTTAAAAGGAATGTTGATTTAATGGCCAAAGTTATGGTGAATGCCAAGTGCTATGAGAGGCAAGAAAGAACACCTTTCGGGTTTCCTGTTAAACGGAGAGAATGTCTCTATATTCTTTTGATGAGTTTATGGCATTAAAACATGGCTTGGAACTACTTTTTAAAGTTTTTTGTTTTGTTTTCTGTGTGTGTGTGTGTGTGTGTGTGTGTGTGTGTGTGTGTGTGTGTGTGTGTGTGTGAGGTGAGAGAGAGAGAGAGAGAGAGAGAGAGAGAGAGAGAGAGAGAGAGAGAGAGATCATGTGTGTGGGTGCAGGTACACACATACCATAGTCAGCATTTGGAGATCAGAGTAGAAATAGAGGTGTTGCATCTTGCTTTCAATCTTGGGACAGAGACTCTTGATGTTCACTGATGCATACAGATAACTGCCCTGAAGACACTAGGGAATTCTACCTCCCATATCCACTTAGAAGTTTTAGCATTACAGAGGGCTGCGTCTACGCCATGCTTTACACTGGTTTTTAGAATCTGAACTCAGATCCTCATGCTTGTTTGGCAAACATTTACCCAGAGTCACCTCCCTGGCTTCCTATGGATATTGCTTATTGAAGTTCTTTCCACTTCAGGGATGAAAAGGCACACATTTCCATGTCTCAGAGAAAAGTGTTGATTTCTGGGATTTAGGATGACAGGTGTCTTTCTTCAGCCTCATCACTTGCTGGCAGCTTTAGAATCATCCGCCAAGGGCACAGAAACTGGTCTTCTGCTACTACTCTATAAAAGTAATAGTAAAGAAAAGAGACCATGGATTTTATGTAGTGAGAAAAGGGTATTACTGTATGGGAGCAGTTGGAGTAAGGAGGAGAAATGAAGTAAATATAGAAAACATGGCATTTGAAAACACATGAAGTTTATTTTTGAAGATAAGCAAAGAGGGGGTCTAATGTGTAAAGAATAGGAAGTAAGAGGTGGAAGTATCCATGTAATATTTAGAGAATTTGTATCACAACAATAACAAATTTAAATTCCAATTATATAGTAGAAGTTTTACCAATTAGAATAAATTTTAAGAAAAACTTTAGGGTAGAGAAGCAGAAATGAGGAGTGTGCAGTGTGTGTAAAGACAGCACCATCTTCCAACTCCTTATACAGCTGAGAGCTTCACAGGTCACCCAACAGCTCCCTTCCTTCCCTTGACTTCAATCTTTCTCTTCTTAAGACATCCACAGTACCAAAGACCCCAATGTGAAGAAGATTCATGTTCAAATGAGTATATTTCCTGTTTTTCTATTCCATGCTTTCTTTGTTTCGGGTCTCAGTTCATTATTGTGAAAATTCATAGAACAAAAGCAGTCAGTCACTCTGTTTGCTTTTGGCAACAAGCTGACCAAGTACTAAGATTGGAAATTGCTACCCAAGGAAAAGGTCTTGCTGAAGTTATTGAGGAGGGAATGAAGAAGGAGCCCTAGGCAAGGCATGCACACTATACTGATGTCATATAGCCTTGAAAGTCAGTGGGAGGGGACCGGGAGAAGGGGAAGAAAGGTAAAAATTTTATTTCTTTAATTATGTTCTTGAATGGAAAAAATAAAACAAAACAATGTATGGAAAAAAAACAAAAAAAACCGTGTTATTGCAAGTGTTATTAATGATAGCCAAATGACATGTATTTGACAGGGAAACACTAGTTTTAGTTTTTAAAATAGAGTCAACTTTGTGAATCCATTTCATTACTTTCTTCTTATTTCCAAATCCATCCAGAGCAAAAGGTATTTTACTAGCTCCTATTCAGATATGATGCACTAGTTATTTAAATATATTATTTTTCTTTTCACACAACTTAATATTTATCATGGTTGCCTATTTAGTAAGGAAAAATTAATTGAGACATCACATTTCTTGACTCATGTCACTATCTTAGTAGGTGGAAGACTAGGTACAAGTATGTGTAATTTTATTATTTTTTTCTTTTTTTATTATTGTTACTTTATAAATAATAGGAATCAAAATTTCCACTTCCTCCTTTCCTCCCATTTCCCTCCCACTCCTCCACTCACCCTCCATCCCTTGCAGTCCAGTCCTAAGAGAGGGCAGGGTACTCTGCCCTGTGGGAAGTCCAAGGCCCTCCCCCTCCATCCAGGCTTAGGAAGGTATGCATCCAAACACACTAGGATCCAAAAAAGCCAGTACATGCAGTAGAGACAAATCCCAGTGCCATTATCATTGGCTTCTCAGTCAGCCCCCATTGTCAGCCACATTCAGAGGATCCTGTTTGATCCCATGCTCATTCAGTCCCAGTCCAGATGACTTTGGTGAGCTCACATTAGTTCAGAAACACTGTCTCAGTGGGTGGATCAACCCCTTGTGGTCCTGACTTCCTTGGACATATTCTCCCTCCTTCTGCTCTTCAACTGGACCTTGGGAGCTTATTCCAGTACACCCATATGGGTCTCTGTCTCTATCTCCATCTGTCACCAGATGAAGGTTCTATGGTGATATTCAAGATACTCATGAGTCTGACTACAGGACAAGGCCAGTTCAGGAACCCTCTCCTCCATTGCTCAGGGTCCTATCTGGGGAAATCCCTGTGGACATCTGGGACCCCCCTAGAGTCAAGTCTCTTGCCAACCCCACAATGCCTCCCTTAACTAAGATATCTTCTTCCCTGCTGCCATATCTTTCCTTCCTTCATATCAACCATCCCACTCCCCCAAGCTCTCCCCAAACCTCCTCTTCTCCCTTCTCTCTTCCCCTCTCCCCTTCCCCCCACTTCACCCCCACCCCTATACTCACAACTTTTGCCTGGCGATCTTTTCTACTTCCAATTTCGAGGAGGATCTATATATGTTTTTCTTTGGGTTCACCTTATTACTTAAGTTCTCTAGGATCACGAACTATAGGCTCAATGTCCTTTGTTCATGGCTAGAATCCACTAATGAGTGAGTACATACCATATTAATATTTTTGGGTCTGGTTTATCTCACTCAGGATAGTGTTTTCTACTTCCATCCATTTGCATGCAAAGTTCAAGATGTCATTGTTCTTTTACTGCTGAATAGTACTCTAATGTGTAGATGTGCCACACTTTTTTATCCATTCTTCCAAACTTAAGGACATGCTCAACTTACTTAGCTATTAGGGAAATGCAAAACAAAACAACTTTGAGATACCATCTTAGACCTGTCAGAATGGCTAAAACCAAAAACACCAATGATAACCTATGCTGGAGAGGATGTGGAGTAAGGGGATCACTCATCCATTGCTGGTGGGAATGCAAGCTTGTACAACCACTTTGGCAATCAGTGTGGCAGTTTCTCAGAAAATTGGGAATCAACCTATCTCAGGATCCAACAATACCACTCTTGGGAATATACCCAAGAGATGCCTAATCATACTACAAAAGCATTTGTTCAAACATTTTCATAGCAACATTATTTGTAATAGCCAGAACCTGGAAACAGTCATTTTAGGTTTGAATATTTTTTGATTTGTGCAACACTAGGCTCTCCTTAGTTACTTTGCAGACTAGCCAAGCTTCAGATATAAAGTCAGAATATAAAAAAATAAGTCAATAATTTCTTATGCTTCTCTAGTATCTATCACAAAGATTATATTATCCATAGCTCTCAGCTTCTTTATTTGGATGAATAGGGTATAGATCTGATTTCATAATTGTTTTATCTTTATATGTTGCAGATGTGGCACCATCTAGGCAAGACAATCATCTGTCAAACAGAATGATTGCAGTTTTGGTGACACTAATTTATATATTAGTAAAAATCCAGTTAAAAATTGTAATATTTTCAGTGGTTCATAAAAGCGATTATTTTACTTAAAGAATCTATCAGCCAGTCAAGCACACCCACCCTCCCCCGCACTGCCTCTCAGAATGCATTCCATTAAGAATTTGGTGAATTTTTGTGCTTGGGGAAGATTGGTGAGATGCTTCTTCATGTATCAATTCAGTTTCATAAGTAGAAAATGTAGTCACTAAATTCAAAGCTTCGGTCCAATGTACTGAGAACTGTGAACCCCTATTCTGACCTAAGAAGACAAAGGTGTCAGGTTAGGCATTCACATACATGATCTATTTATTACCTGTGTCATCTATGAAGTCATTTGTGTGCGAGGCAGAATGTTCGTGGAAGTCAAATTAAAGAGAACTACCAAGCCGTCTAGCAAATAAAATATGTATTCAATGTTTTACTATTTCTGAATTGGATTCATCTGTGAGAACTTACTTCCCACCTAGCAGCCTGAGAACACCTATACATGTTGTACTTGACACTTCGGTTTCCTTGTGACAGTTGCTCCTTATTTCGACTAATACCTGTGGCCTGTATTTGCTTAGTGAAGTAATGCTTCTCATTTTTTAAGATTTAAGATAATATCTGTAAAATTTCCACTAAATATCTCCCTAAGACTCTTATGTGTAGGGATTTATATGCTGTGTTATTAGAAAGTTATATTGTTATATAAATTTGATTTTTTTTGTTTCTAATGCCCTTATATAAGTAGATAGTACTCTTTAGTTTTACCTAGTAAAAATATTAAAAGCAACCAAATTAAACATTTTAAAGATATCTTGACCACAGAAGCTAAGTACATAAACCATGATTTTTGGATTAAATTAAACTTCTAACTAAATAACAAACTTTAAGTGTTTTTACAAGTTGTTTTAGAAAAGTAACAATTTGAATTAACATTTGCATTGCAATAATTAACTTCTGAAACATTGAATTAGTTTTCTAACTTTAAGATAATGAGAAATGGATCATGGTTTTTATTTATTTTCAATTATGTTAAGACAAAAAATCTAAAAACGTTTTTGGTATTTCCTATTTATAGCATAAATATTTTTAAAAAACTGTATAAAAGCAATTAAGCTGCTGCTACAAAAATTTCCTGTAGTGTGTCATTAACCTCTATTCGAAAACAAAACAAATAATTACAAGAAATATAATTGTTTCTCCATATTCATTTTCTTTGGGGAGGTGAAATGATGGATAGATAGGCATAGAAAGGTTAATACTCCTGATCTGAGAAAAAATGCATGAATGTGAGATGCTATTTCATTAGAGGTTCCCATTGCTTTCATTTTCTTTTGTCTATCTTTTGCCAATATAACTTCTAAACAGTTATAACACTATTTTATCCCTAAAAAAAAACAAGTTTAGTCAAACCATGAGTTTCAAATTTAGGAATCTGAATTTGAATTTTTTTTTCATTTGAATTGTTAGCTATTGTAAGAGGAGAAGCAGGCAGTGTCCCGCCGCCTGGCTGGCTTACACCCGAAATAGTCACACAAAAATTGTATTAATTAAATCACTGCCTGGCCCATTATTTCTAGCCTCTTATTGGCTAACTCTCACATCTTGATTTAACCCATTTCTACCAATCTGTGTAACACCACGAGGCTGTGGCTTACTGGGTAAGATTCTAACCAGCGTCAGTCTCAGGCAAGAGCTTCATGGCGTCTGCCACTCTGCCCTTCTTCCCAGCTATCTAAGTTCTGCCCTATCAAAAGGCCAAGGCAGTTTCTTTATTCAACCAATGAAAGCAACACATAGACATAAGAACCTCCTACACCAGTTAGCTGCTAAAGCCATGTCAAAGATTGACTTTGGGTGGTTAGACAATTAATGTTATTTGCAAATACCAAAATTTTTGGTATACTTAATGTTAAAATACAAATCTGCTTTATGAAATTCTCTTGAAAGATTTGTCACTCATCTGAGTTTAATAATACTGATTGCCCAGTAGCCAGGCAGGAAGGATAGGTGAGGTGACAAGACAGGGGAAGTTCTGGGAGGAGGAAAGGCTCAGTCTGCAGTCCTCACCCAGATGCAGAGGAAGCAGGATGAGAATGCTTCCCTGATAAAAGGGACCAAGCCACAGGGCAACACAGACAGGAATTATGGATTAACTTAAGTGGTAAGAGCTAGCTCTTAAAAATGAGCTTGTGTTAATAGACCAACTTTAAGCGTCTGTGTGTTTCACTGGGACTGAACAGCTGTGGGAACAGATGGGACAGAAACTTCTGTCCACACAAATAAGTTTGAAAAAAGATATTTTTGCATTAAAATTGAATGGGCTCATTACCCTCAAATTTGGACTAATACTATATTGGATACAACAGAATCCAAATACAATGTTCATTATGTGCCACTCACTCAAGTTTTCAAATTAAAGCAATGGAGAATACCTATATTTTGCAGAAAGTGTGTGTGTGTGCATGTGTGTGTATGTTTTACTACTGTGAATTGCTGCAACCTTTCATGATGACTACTAGGTAATACACATTAAGTGTTTTATGTTTATTCAGCAATTTCAGCATCTAATAACTATAAAATCATACAATGGCAGAAGATTAAAATGTGTAAAGTACAAAGAGATACCCATGTTATAACAGATATATATGTTTAAAGTTAAAAATATGATGATAATAAAAATAATTTCCTTAAAAGTATTAGCATCCTTCCAGCAATTGTTGATGACTTGAAGTTAAATATTAACCTTTGTAAAAAGAATATAGCCACATTATTCATAATACATTATTCATAATAACTAAAGAAAGGCTTTTGTGATCATGCCAGTAATTAAATTGGTGATGTCCCAGGATTCCATCAGCATGTCAGTTGAGGCCACACTGGGTAGTACTATCTGCAGTAGCTTATCCTGACTTTTTGCTCTGCTCTAAGCTGAAATATAAATGAAAATAAACCCGAGATCCTAAAGAGATTATCATTCTGCATGTAAGAGTGTGATTAATTCATATTACAAGAATGAAAGGAACCTTTGCTATTTAGTGTAGGGCAAAGATTCTTGTTTCCCTGAAGAATCCAATGATAGCACGGTAGTACAGAATGTCACCAGTGGGAAGTAAGCTGGAGTCACATCCCTTCACTTGGTCTGATTGTGAAATGTCCACTAAATGCTCATGTGTTTTGACACATGGTCCCAATTGGTAGCACTGTTTCAATAATTTATAAAATCATTGAAGTACTAGGAAGGGCTTTTGGAAATATGCCTTTAGGGTTAAGCCTCTACAGGTAATAGGCTAGCTTGTCTTTGGTCCAAGTTTCCTTTTTCCTGATCTACAAAGATGTGGAAAAGTTAAAGCAAAAGACTTGCTGTTAAAGAATAGGGTATGTTAGCCACCACACCATTGCCCAACTTGCTGAATTGAAATTACAAGTGAAAGTAAATCCTTATTCCTTCAAGTGAGCCACATATTATTCACAGCCATGACAAAAGTGACCCAAACTCTCATTTTCAGATGTGGTAGCATTTACTATTTTAATCTAACCTTCTATCCCCTTTATCCTTTTCTTAGACGTTAAAGGTCAAACTCAGGGATTGATGTAAGCTAAGCAAGTGGTCTACTATGAGTTACATGCTTAGCCTTATTTTAATTTATTTTATTATTGTAATAAAGATTCTGAAGAGTTGTTTAAGCTAGCTTTTAGTTAATTATATACTCATCATAGTTAGTTACTCATTGGATGTTTGGAAAGGTAAGAAGAAAAGCTAAGTAAGGATTTTAAATTGAAGAAAATAAGAATCATGCTGCCCAGCCACAATGCTTATAGAGTGCTTGATGTTTTGGTGGGTGGCTATCTCTTCATTCTGTGTTAGTCTTACAGGTTAAGCTCACTCATGACTGTACCCTCAGAGTCTGAGATCCAGCACTTTAGTACCAAATGCTAAATGATGAAATCAAAGCTCCCTTTAATTGTTTTCAAATCAAATTTCAGATACCTTAAAATAGTACACTTAAATTGTGATCAGTCTTTGGCACTTTCCCTTATTATTGTGACTGTCTTCATATATAGACTTCTAACACCCTCTGCTCAGGACCATCCTAAAGAAACCGTGTGCCCTTGATGTGTATTACCTTTTAGTTTTTCATTGTTTGAGCAAATTATTAGTTTTTCCAAATGGTTTTGTACTAATTTCCCTTTTAATATGAATTTGTATAGGAATATTTGGCTATAAATTACATTTACAAAATTGTGGTGTCACATGGGAGAGTCACACATGTTAATTTTTTTCTGTAACTAGAATGGTCAGAGAATTTATTCAGCCTAAAAAAATAAAGGAAAATTGTATTTTATAGAAGTGTTGCAAAACTGTGCAGTTCCCACTATAGTTAAAATGACATAATGCCTGAGAAATAAACATGTTTGAAGGAATCAAATGACTGTGGATTTAATATAGATTTTAAATTATATTTTGTTCCAACTTTCAATGTATACCTGCATAAAA
Organism: Ondatra zibethicus; assembly: GCA_004026605.1. Classification (NCBI taxonomy): domain Eukaryota; kingdom Metazoa; phylum Chordata; class Mammalia; order Rodentia; family Cricetidae; genus Ondatra; species Ondatra zibethicus. Next base: position 24,309 of record PVIU01016537.1, on the reverse strand, counting down.
ACATGCATTTCATTTTGAAATCACTGTTTGTGGTGAAGGTGTTCACTAAGAGAGGACATTAATAAATTCCTTGGAATTTGATTTGATACTCATTCAGTGTCAGATATTCTTAGAATAAATCAAAATTCAGAAGTTGTAAATTATGAGAGCAAAATCTACATCTTCATAAATGAATTAAAACCAAACCTACACTTGTGTTTATGTATGTACATATAAAATATATTTTACAGTTTTAATCATCATGACCAAATTTACGTAGGACATTTGCTAAATTGAACATCTTCATTAATAAGACATTTTCTCATGTACATTGGCTCTGTCTCTACTTGTCCTCAAGATAAATGGTATTGACTAATTCCTGTGGTTCACTTAACAAGTTAGGTAAAGCTCCGTTTGTATTCATTACGGTGAGGGCTAGTCATCCCATTTCTTACCTAGAGCTCTGTCAGAGTCAGTTTCTCAAATCATGATTTACATCTGATGTCTCAGTAAATTCTAAACAAATAATTTTGATAGAAAATAAGATATAATTAATTGCCTTTCAGACAAGTTATTAAATATTAAGATCTTCAACTGAAAAAAGTTTTCCATATCAATATTGTACAACATATATCCATACCATGATACAGATTGCTTATATTTCTCTTGTTTTTTACTTGCTATTTACTAGTAAACTATATGAAAGTCAAACTAAACATTTTAAAAGTATTTACAAAGCACAATGCAATTTCCCAAATGTTAAAAGAAATTCCAAATGCAAATAAAGATAGAAGCATGTGTTTAGAATATTGTAATGAGGACAGCATGATATTTAGTTACAATCTAATTTCATTTTCTTTAAATGTGCAGAGAAAATTATGTGCTATAATTTACTATCATTGCCTTTTGTCTAAAGAATGTGGTTGATATCAGTTTTAAATCTAACTTTTCTTAGTATTTAAAGTATATTAAATTCTTTAAATTTAATTTAAAGTATTTAAACTTAGTATGTGAAGTTAAAATAACAATATACTTTGAAGTTATTTTGTGAGTTATAACTCATAATGTTAATAAGATTTTAATATATGTGTCCAAATGCCAGCCCTGCTAAGAAATCAATGAATAGTGATACTTATAATATTTATGGGTAATGTGGCATCTACTATCAATTTTACATCGAGTGACATGCTACATGTTAACTTTTATAACCTCAACAATATTGTTCAGTTGAGAGTTACCAAAATATTTTGACTGAAATTCTTTTCTACATAATATGTATTGTACTGAAGTAAATTATTTGACCATGGGAAATACTACAAAATTATGCATTATGCAAATGTTAGCTGTATCTTTATTATCTTAGTAGAGTAGAAGGAACAATATAATTACACAAATAGCTAGAGCACATAACAGACTTCACACTGTAATAAAAGCAGTGCAAATTACATATTACCATCTCCTAGAAGGAAAACATTAACCAGTGTTGTAAAATAGAGAGGAGGAATGCTTCAAAATTTTTGTTACAACTCATGTAGAAGGTTAGTCATAGATGTTCCTAGACCACTCAAAGTTGGTCAGATATGTATATTTGTAGTGTAAGAGTACTTACACACAGTTAATATAAATTGTTACACTGAAAACTAAATAAACTTGGATGTAAAAGTATAAAAAAATAGAATCTATATTTGGCAAGGCACATTAGTTGGTGTTTCGTTTTACTACACATGGTGACTTGATTTCTAAACGGTCATATACATCCACATGAATATTGAGTCTGATGTATGTATTTGCACTTGAAAATTAATTGTGGGTCACCTTCAGAATTATAGAACAAGGTAAACAAATGCCGTTTAGAAGTGCCACGGAATCCACAGGACTAAAAATCCAATTAATTAGGCCATGGAAACATATATATATTAAACAAAATATAATATTTAATATACTATATATCTTATGTATATTGTAAAATAACTACAATTAAATACATTTGATTTTACTTTAGAGATACTAAGAATTGAAAGAAAAAAATGAAATATACTCAATAAAACATTGGAATAATAGCAAACTCTACACAGTTGCCTATTCAGTAAATACTACTGAAATATTTCCTGTTCAGGGGATGCTAATCAGGCTCCGGAAATAACATTTATTTATTAGGCATTGGACGCTGAAATTCAGAGCTTTAGAATATGATGAATGGAGTAGGTCTAGATTAATTTAGCTACCTGTGGAAATTTTATTTTCCTTGGTATTAATTTTAGGAATATCCACGAACTTATGTTTTTATCCCTTGAAAAACTAAAAAGATTTAAGGAGAGCTTTCAATGGGAAACAAGGGAAGCTAAGGGTTCCTTTGACTTGTAGATGGTCACATGGATCTGCAGTGGGTGGAGCTTCAGTCATTCGCGAAGGAAAAATGAAGGCAGAGATACCATACTGAGGATTCCATACACAATGATGGAATGAGTTTATCTGCATTAGAAATTAAATCGCTGAAGGCCCGGGGAGATAATATTTGGTCTTTGAGGGGATCAAAGTCAAGTTCCCAGATATCATGCTGAATAGCTTCCAATAATTTGTAACTCATGTTCTAAGGAATCCAACAAATCCATTGGTCTCTTTTTATTAATAGGCCCTTTGGTCTTTTAGTTTGAGAACCAAAAATTTGCTTTATTATTTAATTAACTATGATGAAGTTTTCTTTTATTTAAAAACCGAATTATCACAATAAATATGTCTACTTCATTTGAACATGTTAACAGCTCATACAGTATTTCTTTATCTTATTTTATATTTATTTCAAAAATCGAGATATCTAAGCATAAGATTCAGCTGAAATCACCATACAAAGACGAGTTAGTTAGGGAAGGCTGATTATTCAAAAGGAAACCGCCTTTATTTAGACTAACACATTCTTACACTACTTTTTTTTTTTTTTGTATCTCAATACATCTTGAAGGTTTTTTCCCCCCGCATGGGGAACTTTCCTGAACCAACCTCTTATGATTGTCTTCAAGGAGATAAATAATAGATTACCAATCATGTATACTTTCTTGAACAAAGCAATGAATAGAATATAAATGTAAATATAGGAGAAGTCAATACAAATGAGTGTTTCCATGAGTTGAGTGACATTATTGCGTTATGGCTCCAAAATGTACTATCGATATAGTTTGGGTGAACCATTAAAGTTTCAGTGTACTGATATATTTTGTAAAGTACAAAAGAGTAAAAATAAATAGTACCTACATAGATTATTTTGAAAGTGAAACACCTATAAAATGATCTGGCAGCAAGTGTGCATCATTAAACATGTAACTGAACTTCACTGACTATTGCCCTTTGTTTAGCTCATTCACAATACCAAACATATTACAGAAGATATATTTTTAAATCAATATGTATTCACTCACATTATTACAAGAAGTAATTGTCCTCATAATCATAGAGCAGTCAGTCAAATACAACATCACAGCAATATCTTATATTATCTATCCTTATAGTGTATTTATTCTAAGTAGCTCGAGGCACTTAATGGAGATTGCCCAATTAATCATTACAGATTCCTGAGTGGTAGGTCAGAATTATCAGATTAGTGTAAGTGATAATGATACCATTATACAAAACCAGTGAGTGCTTGCAAAATTCTGATGCCTTTTTGAAACCTGAGGCCAGGAATAGAAGTATAGTCGTGATACCCTCTCAAAAAAAATCAATTATGCTAGTTCTTGAACTAAATATACTTAAATTGTGTATTTCCAAATAACATGCAAGCATGTCTACCTTCAACCCCTAAGATTGGAAGGAACAAAGGATTGCGCACTTCACAGAGCGCCTATTTTCAAGCATCTACCAAGGAACATTTTGGGGTTAGATAATTAGACATTCCAAAAGCTTAATAAACTGGTGACAACTGTAGCTTTGTTATTATTTTAGTTGCCAGTAACTACTAAAAAAATGAGTAAAACAAGAAAAATATAAATGTCACAACTCAATTTAAAGAAAAGTCAGAAGAAAAAGTTTATTATTAGCATCATGATTACCACAGAGAATGCACTAACTGTTCTCAGATCCAAACATTCTGTGGCTCTGTTACCAGGGTATGGGTGGTGTCGTAAGGAAATAGATGGAATTGGAAGACAAGTCACATTATGAGTTGCTCAGCATTTTAGTAACAACATTTATAAGTTTGAAACTTTAGAACTATCCCCCAGCTCCACTTCCCATTGAGACAGACAGTTAATATGATAAACAGAATCTACAAAAGAAATCAATTGTTTGATTTAATTCCTGAACATGGATAAGCTGAGAAAAGTCAGAACTGAAAGATCTTGGGATGTTTTTATTCTAAATACTAATGATTTCAATAAAATATTTTGAGGAAAAATAGGCATGGCTATACTTGGCCTTTACCCAGAAATATTTTTATTTTCTGAAATTCATTTTCTGACCCTTATGTATGTAATTCTTCAACCAATTTCTCATTTTCACAATTTGCTTAAATATAAGGTTTGGACAAATAACAGTAAACAAAGACTATAAAGGCAAATAAAACTTAGAGGGTTATTCCAATTATGTTCACGTTATAAATGGTAGAGTTAGTTTACAGAGAAATGGAATTTTCATAGACACTTGGAAGCAGTACAATAGCTTAAAAGAAAAGATGTTTTATTTTGTTTTATAGTCTTATGAGTTTTTTACTTTATTGAAAAAACTACTTTCTGTCTTGTAATAAATCATGATTAAAGTTTCCCTTCCCTCTCTTCTTCCAGGCTGCTCCCCACCTCCACTCCCATACAGTCCCACCCCTTTTTCAGTCTTGTTAGACAACAAGCAAGTTGGCTTCTAAGGTAAATTATGAAAAAAATAATAAAATAAAGCAAAAACTAACACTTCAGAATAGGACAAAACAAACAGAAGCATTCCTGAGTGTGAGAATGAGTAGTTTCTAAAAAAGATCTTTTTTAGAAAAAGATATTTTTGCTATTGCTGGACTTGAGCCCAAAACATTACTACTTGTTAAATATGTGATATCGAACAACTAAATTTATTTTCTTATAATTTCAATACCTTTCAACAAAGACTTCTCAATAGGGTAAGAAATTAGATAAAATGAAATGAGATGTTATTTATAAAGGAATTAACATTATGTTGGGCAAGGAAGTGAATCCCCAAACAATTTCATATATTCTCTTCCTTCACCCGTATAAGACAGCCATAGAATCAGTCCAATGTCTACAGTGGGTGTTATTAGATTTGTAACAAAGACATAGATTTTTTTTTCTTTCAACTGTGACTTTTCTCACAATGAGGTGACTATAAGGCTTTTCAAGGTCATGGATTTAAACAATTCTGCATTCTTTCCTGCAGTCAGAGGTCTAACTGGGCCACTTAACAGTTTGACTGAAAAGTTTCTATGCAAATCAAATGCATGCTGTCATCATTATGAATAAGACTGTTCATTTTTAGACTCTTAGGAGGTTTTCAGAGTATAAGGAAGAACTTTGGCTCTCTAAGTGGGTTAGCATGATTGATTCTTGTTTGAGCAGAACAAGAATGTGTTCAGACTGTGAAGTGTAAATTATGCATCATGTGTGTGTGTGTGTGCAAAAGCAAGTAAAGTGTAAAAAAAGATGAAGTACAAAGCAATATTTATTTATAAAATACATATAAGTATCTATCTATCTATCTATCCATCCATCCATCCATCCTTCTATCTGCATTCACAATCACAGAAAGAGAAAACTTAGGAGGAAAGTAGGAGTGAAAAAGCAACACACACACAAACACACACACAAACACACACACAAACACAGAGATTGAGAGAGAGAGAGACAGAGACAGAGAAGGAGAAAGAAAAAGAGGGAATTGGATAGATCGAGCTCAGAAAAATAGAAACAGAGGAGATAAATGCATCCCAAAGAGTGTCACTGCATTCTGGTCTGACAGAGAAACATGTTCTATTCTGTAGTGAAGTACAGCTGTCACTAGGAGGTCACAAAAGAAGATGTGTATCTCTAGGCGAGGGATCATGTTTCTTTGCTATGTATTGTAAATCTTGTTCACATGTTATTTATTTACTCTTTACTCTGTTATTCTTTGAAGAAATAAATATATTTGAGTCTTTATTTTTATATTCAAAATGTAGCAGAGAGTACACTATATAACTCAAATCAGTACTTGAATAATGCTCAACACAAACATTTGTTCACATGTAAAAGCTGTAAAGACAGACAGGAAGGAAAGAAGTTGAAAAATAAAAGCCACATAAACAAATGACAAACTTAGATTATTAGTCCCTAATTTTAGTATAATGTGAAGGAAACTAAGGAGTAATACCTGTTAATATTTCATAAATGTGTTATCCTCTTGGTTTGTCAGACTCTAATGCATGCTAAATGATGTTTTAAAAATAAGTGTCCCACTTCAGGTAGTGTAATACATAAAACTCATTAACTTACTCTAATGAAAGGAACATGAGTAATTTCTATATAAACATACACATACATATAAACATGATTTTACAAGTCATTCTAGATAGAACAAATGTGATGTTAGAATGTATCCCACAATAATTTGAGAAAGATAGAGAAGAGGTATAGGAAGAGACTATATTCCATATTCACTTATATATGTGCCATTTACATGCCTAAGAAGGGAAACGGTGACCCTACCAACACCCTGAATATCTGAAACTGTATTCATTCAAATGCTGAGAAAGGAGGTGAAGAAAATCAAGATATTTGTGAAAGAATGTATTGTTATTCCTTGAACTAGAATATTCATATGTCAGCAGTAAACTTTATAGTGAAAGACATACTTTTGATCTTACTTTAATTTCATTAATACCTAAAGGTAAGAAAAGTCATGTAAAATTCATAAATGGAAACGGTGACACCTGTTGCTCTTGTTCATATCTTGAACGTTTCTCAAATGTTCATGCAAACAGTGGGTTCATGCTATGATTTTGGACCTGATGAAAACGTTGTAGGTAGGAAATTCTTAGAGAGGACTGTAGAAACATGAGCTGTTTGTCGATCATCCCAGCTCATGGAATAGCACATACCCTACCAGTGCCATTTGTACACCCAGGAGGATCCAGAGTTCTGAAACAACTCATCTTAGACTGGAATATCAGCGTTGTGAGCAAAGTCGATATCTTTTCTCCACGTGTGAATTACATCATCTATTTCATATTGATGTAACAATTATTACTGTAAAATATAAAATTATATGTAATATTCATAACAATATCATCAGTTTTAATGTATAACATTTATTTGCTAAAGTAAAGTTACAGTTTTAAATTATGTCTTTCCAAAGACAAATGCCCATGCTTTCTCTTTGTATGGTTTATTCCAGGTCTAGAGAAGAGAAATGGGGCATGCCAGAACCATTGGGTCCAAAGAGCTATATATTTGAAAAACTTGTCATGATAAACAAAAATCAGAGCTTTTAAAGTTATAACTCCCCAGAGTGGGAACAAAGCAAGGACGCCAGCACCATTACCTTTGTCAAAATCTGCCCATGGCATTAAACTTTTCAATCTGCTTTGGCTTGGCAGTGTAAGGTCATTCTGATTCCCAGGAGTAGCTTTTGTTCAGCAAGTCACTGGCTGTGTGAGTGATTTGCTTGATTGGCATTGATATATTCTGCTACTTAGCATCATTTATGTGACTGGGGCACCTCAGAATACAAACCTCAGAACTCTCATGCATTGTCTCTAAAATACGTCTATTCCTATTTGAACTCCTGATCAAAATGTGGTTAATATAAAAAAGTTGAGATATCTGTTTTCTCATATAAAACAAGTGTTCTCTCTCTCTCTCTCTCTCTCTCTCTCTCTCTCTCTCTCTCGTGCAAGGAGTTTATTTGGGAGGCAATTCCAGGAAGTAGAACAGGGAAGTGAGACCATGAGGGAAGGGAACCACACAGGCTGTGTGAATGAGCAGAAATCCCCATGGCCATTTGAGGTGCATTCTGTGGGTCCTCTGCCTGAGGCAGTCCTTAGCGTTGTCCTCATGAAATGCCATGCCAGTTTAGAGTGTGCGTCCACTGACTTTTGATGGGGAAAGGACCATCCCCAGGGAAGCTGTCAACTCCCTGGGACGTCTCAGCTTGTCTGTGTGCAAGTCAAACGTGAATGTTCTGAACACAGTGGCAAGTTATAAGGCCTGAGAACAGAGGGGCCCAGTGGGGATCCTAAGAGCATCATTATCTTAGTCTTCTATTGCTGTGAAGAGACACCATGCTCACAGCAACTCTTATAAAAGAAAGCATTTAATTGGGGCTCGATTACAGTTTCAGGTTTAATCCATTATCATCATGGCAGGAAGCACAGTGGCAGACATGGTGCTGGAAAGGTAGCTGAGAGTACTACATCTGGACCTGCAGGCAGCAAGAAGAGAAAGACTAGGCCAGGCATGGCCTTTTGAAACCTCAAAACATGTGTTCTATATAGGAATAGGATGGAGGTACAGAACTAAAAAATTACCATCAAGTAACAGTGACAGAATGATGCTGAGTACACAGTCAGTCTGAGCAATATAGAAACCTGTGTCAGAAAAACAAACAAAAATGATATATGAATAGAAAGGTTGAATAATGGTACCTTGGATCCATTTATTATATTTGGGTAAAAAGTTGTATTCTTACTAACATCATTTCATACTGGAACATAAAAAGTGAATTATAACAAGTCAAGGTTTTTCTGATATTGAAAGTGGATATTTGCATAGGTTTACTTATTAAAGCAATACTTAGAAATAATTAAAAATAATTTTTCCAAATATTTTATTCAAAAAAGTTTATGTTCTCTATCATAGAACAAACATTTCAGAAGATATTTTTCAAAACTAAACTTTTTTTGCAATAGATTCTAAATAAAGTCCAATAGCACACAATTATATTAACTAAACAAGCTCTTCTTTATAATTATTGTAAATTAATATTTTGCTACATGCATTTTATCTATCAAAATACTTGTAAACTTATGAACATATTGTATCATATAACCAAATAGTACATTTAAGCAGACCTTATAAACAAAAGCTCATGAGGAAAATTATATCATATAAAGGCTTACAACATAATGTATCAATATAAAAATGATCATTTTAAAATTTATTCTGATTTTCTAACTGACTAATGTATCAAAATGCTTCAAATAGTGATTACTTGTAGGTTTTTAAAATATCAACAATTGGATTCATTTGCGTGTGTCAGGAAATATCTGACGTCTATTGCCTCTAAAATCATTTTTATTCTTTGCATTTATCCTTTAAATTAATTAAATCTGTTCTTCATAAACTTTATACTGTGTAGAAGGTATTGTGACTGCTCTCCTTGTGAAACACATTTTATCACATTGATGTGGAATTCTACAGCAGCACCAGCTAAGCCTGGTTAAAAATTAATCTTGTTGAGAAGTCAGTCCATACAAATTGCAAAATTTGAGAAAGTACCTGGTCTTGTTCTTCAGTCTGTTACTTGCTTCATTTGCACTGCAGGTTATGGCCCCTAATACCTTTTATTTTTAACTCCTGAAGTCAAGAACAGCCTAAGAAATTTCTTAATCACAAATGGATCTTGTTGGACAAGTGGCTCTCTCAATGAGTTTTCAGCAACTAAGACAAAATTACTTCTTTTAGGGTGCTATTTCCCACTAGGGAAGTTCCATCTTTGCCAAACACCACTGTGGAATGGGCTATAATCATTGCTAATCATCACCAGGTCAGAAATTTGTATCCAGATGCGACATGAAGGAAAATGTTTCCTCTTTAAGAATGAACTGGTTCGACTAAAAGCTGAGGTACTAGGTGGGTGTATGAGTATAAACTTTATACTTTATTTCCCCAGCTTCTCCTGAAATGACAGAGATGGTCACTTTATTCCTTGTTGGTTTCTGAATCTCTTCCCTTCTTATTTCCTGGTACTGAAGCTCCAACATCTTTGCTGAACTTCTGGAATTTACCCACAGCTGTAGGGCTTGGGCTCAAATCTTGCAGCAGGGCACTGAGGCATGCAGATGACCAGGACCTACAGTCATCTACTATAGCTCCCTTCGTTTTACCGACCAGTCCACAGAAGCTCCTGTGGGCCACGTTACCCTCTTCCAGATGGTGCAACTGTTCCCCAGGCTCGATGGAGGTCATCAGAAAACTCTCCTGCCAAGCCCCTCGTTTAAATTCATCAAACAACAAACTGGATTCAGGTTTTTTTCACTCTTGTCTTCTAATGCTTCTGAGGGCCTTTGCTCCAACCCCTCCTGTTTACTTTCCCATTAGCAATGAGAAAGTAACTTCCTTAGATGACCACAGTTTGTGCTCTATAAAGAATGTTGTGATGTTGAGATGGCAGTAGTGCAGGTATAGGAAGGCTCTGGCTGAAGTCTCAGCAGTGACCGGGACACAGGAAACATGCATGCAACACAGAGAGGACATGCATGCAGCACAGACAGGACAGCTTATGACACATTTGCTCCTCACCATAGCTAGAGATATGATGTCTGGCCTCAGGAAGGCAGGAGTCTCTAAGTGTCTACTAGGAATTTTTAAATAGAAAATTTCTTACTGTATAGCAGCATCCATTAAATGTATTTTATTTGAGATATATCAGTGAACCAAAAGATAAGGCCTCTGTCGCTATGAAACATGGGCCCTACCAGTATAAGACAGGAAGTTGCTATTAGACATGAAGAAAGAGGTAACTATTAAGCAACGACACATACAACTCAATAAATATATAGACCACAAATGTTTGGACTGTCCAAGAAGAACAGAGAGTGGCTGTTTTATAGTGAAGAAGCCACCCATGAAGAAAATGAAAGTCAGCATATTCCCATGTGACATGGATGCATTTTCTCTGTATGTGTATGAGAAAAACAATGGGCATCCACCCACGGAATGGGTTACATGAAATGACAAGAGTGGCTACAAGAATCCATTTAGGGACTTAAACAGTGGAGTCTTGAAGGTCATTGCCTGGTTACTCCTTCTTTTCTTAAAGGCAAATGCTGCTTCCTTACAAAGTGCTGAAGGGCGTAATGCCGTGATTGCACCAATACTGCAGTCATTACTGAATGAATGTGTTCTGGGGCAAAAGAAGTGAAGGGAAGAGCCACAATTACAAGATGAAATAAATGAGAATGTGCCCATAGCATATCTGTGACAAATTTAAAACAACAACAAAAGGGCCAAAATCTTCTGAGAGAAAAGTATATATTTTCAAAGAGTCTCCTCCCACTAAACAGCTTTACCCCTGACACAGCTATCTGGCTCACCAATATTTTGCTATAACATCTAGTATAATGTGATAATTCATGCCATTTACACAGACAGCAGTTTTCTTGAATACTAGAATATTAATTTTGTTGTAGAATTGTGAATTCCATTATAATTTTTAGTTGGAGTGAAAACACTGAACAAAAGTGGTTTTTAAGCTTTTGCCCAATACATGTTTACAAAGATGCACAAAGAACAATAGGTTCAATTCAAATAGATACGCTAAAATTTTACCTGTAATTAGAGCTACCGAATTTTACTTTCAATTAAAAAATAGTTCAGAATTGCCTTCTTGCAATTGATATATTTTTGCTTGTGCTTACTTTATTACTAAAATATTACAAAAATTTTTATGATTTTATAAGTTTATTTTATATTCATATCTTGTAAATTTTAAAGGTCAGACTAAAATATAGATGAGTTTATGTTTTTGAGAGGTGACCTAAATATTTTACCTCCTGAATATTTGTTGGCAAGTAATCTATATATCCATTTGAATTCATTATTCAGTGACCTTGATAGGACACACCATATTTATTTGGTGAATGACAGCTCAACAGTTTTGAGTGTGCCCCCATCTGTGTTCTTTCCATTTCTTCACGTGTGCTTGGATCTGAGGAGCTGTGAGAAAGTACCATCACTGCATGATACTCTTGCTCTGTCAGAACACCTACAAAATTACTCTTCTCAGCCGAGACAGAATGAGTTCCCCTTTATGGCCAGGTTCAATCTTCCATCCTTTCTAACAGGCAAAAGACAGAGAAAAATTGCTCCAGATGCAAATGATCTGGACTCTTGTGACTCAGGTGAACCAGCCCTTACAAAGTGCCTGTCAGGGAGATGTAAATTTCTCATAAGTAGCTAGATCGTTCCATGCAAAGGAAACTATTGATTTCCTTGCAGCATCTCCAATGCAGAGGTGAAAGACTTACAAGTCTGTTAATATAGCTGCTCTCTAGATTTTCCATTGTTAAACCCTGTCTCTTTTACCTACTAATACTAGAGTTCATATGCTATAAAGACACATTACCCAAACATATCGTCTTTCTTCCATTTATAAACAATGAGAGAAAGAAAACAGATACATTCTACAGTCAATTGTACAATTCCAACACCGTGGCATCCCATTCCAGTGTAATCAATACACATTAGCATACACTGCATTATGCATATGAAAGAATGTAGGCCATCTCAGTGAAAAATGGTTCCACAATTAAGGTGTCAAAAGGTTAAGGAGACCATTTGGTATTACATGTAGTTATAACTTTACTTTAAAACTTCTCTGTTCTCCCATGTGTATTGTCCTCTTTCTATTACTGATTTCAAATTTAAAAAAAAATATTAGCAAATCCCAGCAAGCTACTCGATAGCCTACATAAAATGCTGTACATTGGGATCATCATTGTTCAGATAAATTAGACATGCCCATGATTTCACGTGGTTTCCCAATGATCAAAAATCAGCAAATCCTCTGTGTTCTTTGTGACTCCTTAAGCACATGTAGGCATAAACTCACAAAATAAGATATAGACAATGACTCTCAACCATTTTCATGAAGGTTTTTCTTTAGAATATGAGCAGAGCTGCGCAGGCACAGGCTGTTACATAGTAACAATGACGTTGACTTGTCTTTAAAAAGACTCTTCTTTCTCTTTGGAATTTCTTTCCCCCTCCAATTTTTATTTGCTGCCTGCAGACCCTGTTCATTAACGTTCCATTTGTACTGTGCTTATATCCCAGTAATCTCCAAGGACGCTCTGGAGGTATTATGACAAAGGGGTGATGAGTTGTTGTACTGAAATTGAATGTGGTTGCTTTTGAGCAATGTAGGACAATGAGTGTGCTCACATACAATTTACCCATTGGAATCAAGCATTGAGGAAATGGAATAACAGGACCTGTGTTTATTCCTGCTGGGAATGTAGGCTTGTTAGGAGGAAAACTCTAGAATGCCCATAAAGCAGAAAGAACTGTGGTAGAGCCTCTGTCTGTAAAGGAGCACTATCGTTCTAGTCCATAAAATAGCCAAAAGGGGCAAAGGTCTTTAAACCATTTAAAAATCAGGGTTGGCTTTGCTTCTGCCTATTGTTAAGGATGTGAATGTTGTTTCTCTTTCTGTATCTACTTCTTTCCTTCTGTAAAACATTAACTTTCTTTTAAGAGATTTGAAGGTCATCAAAGCATCTTATGTCCCTTGTTCTGTCCCATAACATGGTGCCTACATAGAATGTAGCATTACAAGGGAATTTCGGCATTTTTCTAAAATATAGAATGTGACATTTCATTATGATTTATCTAAGACCATGGTTAGATGATAACATGATCAAATGATATTATGGCTTTTTTTCCTCGCAAAACATTACTAGTCAGTGTGAACCATCTGTGAAAAAAGTTTCCTCAAACAAAGGCTTGGACATATCTGTTTGCAGACTTAGATTACTTTTGACAATTTTACACATGAATTGACTGGTATATATGTCAACCATATCTATATAGAAATGTATGTGTGAATATCACTTGTTGAATCCGTTTAGTATGTGCATGGTTTAGAGCTCAGCACCTGGAAATGGATAACCTTTCAGGATCTCAACTGGTGAAATTATTGTGCAGATCTTGTATAGGCAAACAAATTGTCGAGATTTCACTCTATGACCATCCGTGAGCCTTTCAATGTAGATTTGTGTTATAGAGGCATCAGTTGGGGTTGGGCATCACATAGCTGTTCTTTTCATTTCAATCAGTTGGTTTTTGTAATGACTGTCTGTCCACTTCAAAAGAAGTTTATTTGTTGAAGGGTGAGGCAGATACCCTTATTTTAGGTTTTATGGTAAGTATTTTGAATGCAGTTAAACAATCAAATGATCTGAGTTAGAAAGGTGGCATCGAATTTTAACTAAAATTTCCAGTATCTTTTTTATTTTATTGTTTCATTTATGTCGTTGAGAATTTTCAGTTGTAGACTGAACCCTCCACATGTCAACAGTGTAAGTTTGTCCTTCAGTATTTCATTCTGCTGTTTATCGCCTACCCTTCATAATGCTGAGCTTAGGACAACACAGGGGGTTTTACTTTGTAAGCTGTGATGATGAATATTTTTAGTTGAATTTAAACTGTTCATGATGTTGTCATATGAACCCTTTATAAAGGAAAAAGAGTTAGCTCTAGCTACAAGCTGAAGAGATACAGGAGAGATACAAAGTATCATGGGAATTCAACACATACAAAGTTCATATTTTTTGAACTATTGATCTTATGCAGTCCAGAATGGCTTTGAATGTACTGTACTAGTAAGGGTGTTTTAAAGAAATAGAACTGACAGAAGGAATTAATAAGGGAGAGAAAATCCCAAATAAATGCTTTACAGTTGCCAATTTTCAGCATATGTTGGAATCCAGAAGAAGTAGGTTTACACACCAGGGATGGAACGGGTTGGAAACAGGGTTAATAAACTTGCCAAGGAGAGTGAAGGCGAACAGGCAAAAAGCCAAAGCTTCCTTCTTTCAGGTCCTTTTTAAGTGGGATGCAGTCAGAAAGTATGGACCAAATTTAAAATATGTCTTCTGAATGCAAATGGTCCGGGCTTAGGGTTTATCTTCCATCTCAAATATCCCATCTGAGAAAAATGCATGATCAGTATTGTCCTAACTACCTATATTCAAGACTTCATAGAAGGTTCTTCAATGCTGTCAAGGAGTAACCATGTGGCATAACCCGAGAGCAGCCGCTGATGGCTACAAATACAGGACCCTTGTCTAGGGAACTCAGGAAAACCATTGTTGTTAGCAATAGAAGAATGTTTGTAAGCACAGATTTCCATAATCAGCCCCCTGATGATTATGCACTTGGTTAACTGGTCATAACATGACTTTTTGTCCAAAAGAAATGATAGAATACTACCTTCATAGTAAGAAGCTAAATTTGTGTTAAAATAATCCATTGTAAAGAAATGGAGCAAAACATTCAGTACTGGATGATTATGAGAGTTCATTGGAGGGCCCTGTTGCTATTTACTTAAAACATTATTGTTATTGTTATTGCCATTGACAAAATGTTTTATTTACCTCTCATTATTCTGGTATGGTTTAATAAAGTCCTACATATTGATGCAATATAAAGTGTCTTGCTGCACATAGGCATCGAGGAATAATCATCATCATCAAGTTACTTCACTTACCTTACATGTTCTTTTATGTAAGGCAAAAAATTTTAAATGTTCTACAAGCAAACTCTAAACATACACTGCATTATTCTCAACTATAGTGATATTATTATTCTTTAATTCTAAAGAGCTTATTCACTGTGCACAACATAAATGCCTAATCTTTTTAACAAAAAGCCTTCCCATTCACCTTAGTAGACACCATGCTGTATGAGGTTCTTCCCTGTTACAGTTACTCTGCAGATTCCATAATGAAATGATAGTTATCATTTATTTTTGTCTCTCTGTTTAGACTATCAAGTTAATATATTATCTTCTGGGTTGTCATAAATAAACTGAGTCCCCTTAGACATAAATTTTAATTATATCCAATTTTATAAGAACTGTTTATTCTTCATGCACCTATCCATTGTTGGGACTGTGGGTTAGTTTTCTATATTGACTGCTCTTGGGCTGCAATATTTCACTCATTTATGCTTCTTAAAAAATTTAGTCATTATATTTTCAACATATTTTTTTCCTCTTTCAAATCATTCTAATGAGTAATTTAAACTGAAGTATCCATTAAGATATGTTTAGCATTTACTCTATTAGGCACTTAAGTCACTGAGGTCTTACTTAAATGCTTCCTACTGCCCTATGCTTAAACCCTCTATATCTGTTATAGGTTAGTCATGGAAACAACTAAATTGTTTGTCAGTGGCGAGATAAGAAATATAATACAAACATTCAATGAACTATCAGTATGTCTACAAAAGTAAAGCTTTCCTTTTAGGGCACTGTGCATTAAAAATGAGACATTCTATAACTGAGAAAAGTCAGGTATTGAAAGAAAATGCTATGTAACTGGTCTCTCTAAACCATCTTGGATCAGGACTATCAGTGTTTAAAGCTCAGCTAATTAAACCTGAACATGTGGGTATGAGAGTATTCTATTTTCCAAAGCTTTTCATGTGAATAAAAGAATTAATAAAGTCTAGTTGTTAAGGAAGTTGATGCTGATGGCCTCCAGTTCCACTTTTTTTATGAGGGAAATTTTCCATTTTCCTTCAAAACCCCCGATCCATAATTTTGTTGATGCATGATTTCCTTCTTTGCAATGAGTGGAAATTTACTGAAGAATAATTTTCTCTTGATTAGGTAAATGAGGACCTCCATGCCTAACATGCTCTTAATTTGGCGAGAACTGATTTCACTACATAGAGGCCAAAGTAATGGCAGAGAGAAAACAATTTAGGGGAACCCAAAGCTTTTAGAAAGGATTTTGGTTGTCACAAAAAAGGATAGAGAACTTTACCCTTCATGGAATGGTTGTCAAATTTGAATAGTCCGTCGTGTTTTAAAATCTCACCCTACCATGAGCCTTTGCTAGTCTCATTTTCTTAGCTTACATTGTCCCAAAAGTGTTACACATTACCTTCTAATTTTTCTACTTATTAAAATTTTTTATGTAAGCTCCAGGATTTGCCTTTGGTTTTGCTTTAATATTCTTTAATATTTTACAAATGTTATGAAGGCAATGAAATATCTATGATTAAAGATTGGCTGTCAAATTCATATATTTTACACCTGTACCCACTACTGAACTGACTGTAAATTCATTACTATATTTTTAATAAATGAATTTTCATGTGACCAAATTAATGTGTATAAATTCATAGGCAGACACAAATTTGAAATAGATTAATCATTGTAAGGAATTAACAAACCATAAGCTATCAATACATATTAAAGGTGTATATAAGATATTAAAAATCTAATTTCCTTACTGAAAGAAAGTCACGTAATTTTGAAGTAAAAGAAAGGCCCTATGCGTACTGCACAAAAATTGTCTTGATTGCAACAGTCATAGATAATAAAATTCCATCTGATACGATCACTTTTCACATGTTCTTAGGAATAAAAATATTCAGAACAAATCTCTTTCCTGCTTTATCCCCCTAGGGAGGATACTATATTGTTTTTGTGTATCCAAAGAACAATTGTAAAAATATACTACATTAAATTATATAGGTTCATCTCTGCCTGCTCTACTGTTATACCTTACAAAAATTGCTCTACTATGAACTATAAAATACTGATAGAGTGCTTTGTCACTAGAGATCTAGGAACAAACTCATTCATGTATCAATTTCTGTAAGAATTTTTTCTCTGATGATCAAGATATTCATCAATGTGACTATGGGACAAGACTAGTTCTGGCACCCTCTCCTCTGCTGCCCAAATACCTAGCTCGGGACATCCCCGTGGACACCTGGGATCCCCACTAGAGCCAAGTATCTTGCCAGTCGTAAAATGACTCCCTTAATGTAGATATCTTATTCCCTTCTCCAATATCCACCTTTCCTCCATTTCCACGCTCCCACTCCCCCAAGCTCTCCCACCAAAGAAATTTGGTCCGAGGGATGGAGATAGAGACAGAGACCCACATTCACATCAGAGCAATGGACTGAGCTACCAAGGTCCAGTCGAAGAGCAGAAGGTGGGAGAAGATGAGCAAGGAAGTTAGGACCTTAAGGGGCTGGTCCACTCACTGAGACAGTGTGCTTGAACTAATAGGAGCTCACCAAATCCAGCTGGACTGGGACTGAACGAGCATATGATCAAACCAGACTCTCTAAATGTGGCTGCCAATGGGGGCAGACTGAGAAGCCATCAACAATGACAGTAGGACCTATCTCTTCTGCATGTATTATCTTTTTGGGAACCTAGTCTATTTGGATGCACACCTTGCTAGGCCAGGTTGGTGGGGGGAGGGCCTTGGACTTCCCACAGGGCAGGGTACCATGCCCTCTTTTAAGGGGGAGGGAGGAGGGGTGGGGAGGAGCAGGAGGGGACTGGGAGAAGGGGAGGAAAGGAAATCTAAATTTTTTTGAATGGAAAAAAATAAAATAAAATCAGGTTTATCTGCAAAAAAAAAAAGAAAGAAAGAAATATTTCTGTGATAACTAAAAACACACCACTCCCAGGTAGAGGTGGTGCACGCCTTTAATCCCAGCACTTGGGAGGCAGAGATAGGTGGATTTCTGTGATTTTGAAGCCAGCCTGGTCTACAGAGGAAGTTTCAGGACAGGCTCCAAAGCTACAGAGAAACCCTTTCTCGAAAAAACAAAATCAAAACAAACAAGAAAATGAATACAATACCTAATACTATGTATGTATGTGTGTGTATTGCTCTAGATTATATATTTGGATCATGTTTTCTACATATATTGTAGGCTTTGTGTCCCAAGTGCACAATCTAATGGGTTTAAAAGCTCCAATGATTCTATTACTCATTTTACAGAAAGGGCTTGCATTTGTCTACAAAAGAGACTAAAACACACAAAATACCAGACACAGAGGTTACTTAAAGATAAAGTGTATTATGCTCATACAGACTTGAATGGAACATTTATTGAATAAATCACCCTGTGTATTAGATTTGTTCAGTATGTGCTGAGGGTTTTCTGCTTAGTTATTGTATTCTATGAGCTTGTATGTCAAGTGTGTGTCTGTAGTTCCCATTATGACTCTTACAGGATTCTAGAGGTTGATGAGGGACGAGAAAAAATATGTTTAAATCAGAAGCCCCAAGACTTATTTTGTTTTGACAGAGTAGTTTTGTAGCATTATAAATTTTCTATAAGTTCTTACTAAGCACTGTTTGAAATCAAGTCCACTCTCACAGAGTTCTGCACATAAACCAAATGCAGTCAAACAATTGTGGTGAGCCACAGCCTTGGAAAGGAAATCCCCAAGTTAGCCAATTGCCATAGAACTTATTGTGCTGCTGACTTAGTCTGCTGTTGGAAGTCAGTCATTTTAATAGGATGAATTGTGTGTTCTCAGGAGACATGTACACAATTTATCCCAAGATGGTTGACATCCTCTTAGAAAATGTGAACCCTAAGTGTAATAGTTATTGACTGTAAAGAAGATGGGAATTGGGATAAGGTACAGAGACCCAGAAAGTTGACACATATGTGGCCAGATGTTGACTGAATAGGAGAACAGCCAGTACCCACCAAGTCTTTCAGGCAAATCAAATAGAGTTCCCTAAATCATACTGAATAAAAGTCTGAGACATCTTGATTATAGGCTTTTGATTTCTACACACAGAGAAAATAAATTCCTGGCACTTTAAGGTGACAGATCTGAGATGATTTGCTGTAGTAGTTCTGAAAATGAAGTCACTTTACTAATCATCCCTAGCTCTGCTGTGTGGCACTGATCAAGACACCTCTCAAAATCTGTACTTACATTTAAAAGAGAAACAATGAAGTAATATATAAAGTAATATCCATGGTAATATCAGTGACAGAATCTGGAAAGTCCTCACACAATGTCTGCAACACTGGACTCTAAGGATTAAGTGAAGAAAAATAATTAAATCACTAAAACTGATGCGCAAATATAGAAGGTTATTTGAAAAGAAGGCTTTTAACTGCAGATGGCCAAAGTAACAGGTAGATGAGCCTCAAAGGTATAGAGGCTTGAACAGAGAAGTCCAAGCAAACAGCAGGCTAGCAGTTAGAGAGCCAGGAATTAAGTGTGTCCTGTATATGTGGGTGGGAGTACAATTGGCACACTATTAGAGAAATCAAAAGCAGGGACACAGCATGACTTGTGCATTCAAAGAAATCAAAGCTATGAGATAAAAAAGAACAGATAACAGACATCCTGGAAAGGTACCATAGGTAGCCTGATCACTACTTGATGGGCACCATTTATGATAGTTTCAAAAATTTTTCTCTTCCTTGTGATACCAGAATCAGGGTGATTACAATGTGGTACTCGTTTTTTGATGTGTGTATTTGTGTGCATGTGTGTAAGTGTGTGCATACACACATTTACATAATAAAGATGCTTGCATATTTGTATTTTTATAAATGTTGATGAGTGTATGGGTTTTGTGTATGCATACTTGGAGGCCAAAAGATAAACTTGATAGTTACTCTAAGTAATGCCATCTGCATTCTTTGACACAGGCTTTTTTTTTTATTAACCTGAGTTTCACCATAGACTGGAGTTGATGGTCGGCAAGTTGAGTCTTATACTTCCTACTCCATAGAGCCAGGATGACAATTATCTGTCAGCATTCCCTACTTCTCTCTTTGTTGCTTGTTGCTTGTGCTTGTTCTTTTATATGAGTCTGCTCAACAAAATTATGGCTTCATTAATGTGAAAGAATAATAATAAAACACAACTTGAAGCTAATGGGCATTGCTGTAAGGAATTTCCTTAATCAGAATATTAAAGTAGGAAGGTCCATTCTAAACATGGGTGTCACGTGGTAGCAGTCCAAATATAACATCACTGCAGAAGAAAAATTTGCATTTCCTCTGCCTGTCTTAACTCTTGATGGCATGTTGATCTATTATGTTGTATTTCTTCAGAATTCCTACACTGATTGTCAAAGCAACTTCTTTCATCTTCCAATGTAGACTGGAGACTAGTGGTTCTCCATGGCTTCAATGCTAAATTGTGCTACTGGGACATCCAGCTTTGTGGACTGAGAAACTACAGAATACTTTGTCTCTATTGTATGAGACAGCCAGTGTTGGATGACATGGTGTGTATTATGTAAATCATTCAAATAAAGCCCCCTTTAACATATGTGTATTTTCTCTCCTTCAATTCTTAGAGAACAATGATTAATGCATTCATAGAAATACCAACACACTGCCAAATATACCTGCAATTGTATACCTGCAATTTAAAGTTGGGGATCAGGTCTTGGAAAAACAACAACAATAAAAATAACCAAAAGGGAATGGGATTTCTGTTTTAAACAGTAAAAGAAATCTATGTCCCCCAAAAAGAAATATGTTTTTTTTTTCTCAAATCCTCTTAGTTTTCCAATAAAATGATGCTGAAAATTGAATAAGCTAGGTCTTTTGTAGAAGCAAAATAAGGGAGAGAATAGAAATATCAAGCAATAAAGAGTACAAAATTTTCCTTGATTATTAAAATGGATAAAGGTCAGAAAAGTTAAGACTAAGTATACACATTTAGGTTTGTAAGAGAATAAATTGATTTAAGAACCCAAAGAGCAGCGGTTTTATTAACTTATAACACCTAGTTGCACTTATAAGCCACACTCCTGGAACATCCTGAAGGTTATAGCTAAGCTGCCATGTTTCATACAGTCTTGAAAATAGACAATTCACAGCTTCCTAGGAGACTATTACTTTCATATTATACAAAAGCAAGTTGCCAAAAGCACTGAAGATAAAAACGACACATCAACACTCATTTGAAGAGAAAGCTACCTGTCTTCTTTATGTGAATTTTCAATGGTTTGTGACTTTATTTTAAGAATCCCACAAGGCAGGGTACCCTGTCCCCTCTTAAGGAAGCAGGGGGAGGGAGGAGGGTTGGTGGGGGAGCGGGAGGGGACTGGGAGAAGGGGAGGAAGTGTAAATTTTTGAATGAAATATAAGAGAATATGGAAAAAAAGGAATTGATTTTTAATTTGGGGTATACCTCTCCTATTATTTTTAATAAGAACTATTTCCTCTGAACAATGAACAAAATATCCTTAATGATTTTTCACTAAATATGAATATAGAGTACATATGTCCTGTATATTTTGTATCAGGAAGTCTGATATTATGAGAAAATAATTAGCACAATTAAATGTGGATCATCATATAGTTGGAAAGACAGATTTTATTAAATAAATCTATCTTAAACTATATGTAATATTTAAATAATTTATGTTATATGACTATAAGAGTTTCATTCAACCTGTTATTAAACTGTGTGGAAATTTGAAACTATCACCATGATTGAAATAAAGATAAAATAAAAAGGTTTGTGGCAGACATATTTCAATGACTCCCTTAGCAAACAAAGAATTTTAAAGCCACATTATAGAAACTTTGCCTGAAGTATTTAGTACACCATGATGATTCAGATGTATTTCATTTTTATATTTTTTGGCATTTTGAATTCTTCAATTGGGGTAGATATAGAGTATGCTTCTTGATTATTTGCAAAGTTTCCAAAAGGTATACAGTTTCCACACACCTCATTAACCCATGTTGATTAGAATTTTCTTGTTAAAATATTGCTTGTTTTATAGGCTATTACAACTAAATGTTTGCAACTACTAATCTTATATTTGAGCAATGTGGATACTGTAGAACTCAGCTACATTGTCATATTAAAAATATTTAGATGGTATGAATGGGTTTATACAGTAGAAAGATTCAAGGAGCCACTATGTTTCTTTTATAGTCCACTTAATAAGAATGTATTTGAATTGAATCTCTAGGCTGTGTTGTGATTCAAAAATCTGAACATTCTCATCTCCAAATACTATAACCTCTTATATCTACTCATTCTTGAGAATACCAATCCACCCCTTCATCAATGTATAGGTTTTTATATTAACAGATATTTGTTTCTTATGGTGTAATTGCATTGAAAATATATATTTCTCTTTAGATAAGGTCTTACTGCAAGTTCATAGCACTTCAGAAATAAAGCACTTCACTTTAGAGACTAATGTTAATTTTGACATTGTGTTTTGTTATCCCCTTCATATTGATTCTTTTTGATTCCTACTCCTATTTAAAATGGACAGAAGTGGCTCTAGAATGTATTTGCTCTTAGGACAGACTAGGAATATTGACACAAAACAACACATGGGTAAGAGCTTCAAAGTTTGTATAAACATACAATTCATAATTTATTTAATATAACTATATAGTATAATTTGATAATATAATATATATAATATAAGTATATAATATAATTTGAAGGATATAGATATTTAAATTTAAGACTGTATTTGCATGAAGGTAAAATAAACCGGGGTAATGTCACACTGTACTCTGAAACCTCTTTCTTAAGAAAGACAGTTCAACTTCTCAGAGTTTCAGTATCACTTTGTCAAACAACAAAGCATGGCTCTGCTCCAGTGCAAATCACTTAGTATTTTTCTTTCTGTAATCTAAAGAAAACTTTCCATAACTGAAATTACAGGTAAATTCTGTCAAATACTACAGGCTAATTGTGTGTGTGTGTGTGTGTGTGCGTGTTTTGTGTGTGTTCTGTGATCAAACACTTATTAACTACTGAAATTATACAACACATGTATGTTCTTGAGCCTGAATCACGCAATAAAATCCATTGATAATGGAAATACAAAAAGATTGGTTGAATTGGTTTTTCAGTTACTAAATAGAAATAATTGTTGTTGATTTTTATATTCCACATTATTAAAGGAAGTAAAAAATGATGGAGAGGAAAAAAAAGAAAATGGGTAAAGAACAATGTTATAGAAAGAGTGATAAAAATGAGAAAAATACATGGCAGCTTCACTGAATTGAATATTTTAATATCAAAAGGAAGAAGGAATTTTGAGAAATATTTTTTGTTGTTAATATTGCTATTTTGTCAGAAGGCAACAGATTCCTAGCTGTGGAGAGGTTTGAGCTTGCTAGATAATTCAAGAGAGAGAGTTTGAGAACTGGAGTGCAGAAGCTAGAGGAGAGAGAAAGCAATTACATTTAGACCTAGACATACACTGGATCATCTATCCCAATCAATCACACTGAAGAACAGATTCTGTTTAAGGTATGATACAAAAGAATTGGAAGGTGGAAGGCAGAGAAAGACATGACATCTGATTTATTGTTTAAAACTGTCATTGCAAAAGGAAGAAAAAATTGCAGGGAACAAGAATAGAAGATTACATAGAATCATACTACAAAAGCATTTGTGCAACTATGTTCATAGCAGCATTGTTTGTAATAGCCAGAACCTGGAAACAACCTAGGTGCCCCTCAATGGAAGAATGGATCAAGAAAGTGTGGATTATATACTCATTAGAATACTACTCAGCGGTAAAAAACAAGGACATCTTGAAGTTTGCATGCAAATGGATGGAAATAGAAA
>PVIU01016536.1:0-44749 GCA_004026605.1 Ondatra zibethicus | reverse complement strand
AAAAAGTTAGAAGAAATGAATAAATTCCTCAAAGATACCCTAGAAAACCAAGAAAAAGCAATCAAACAGGTAACTGAAACAGTTCAAAACTTGAAAACTGAAATGGAGGCAATGAAGAAAACACAAACCGAGAGATGGCAGGAAATGGAAAATCTGGATACATGAACGGGAACCACACAGACAAGTATAACCAACAGAATACAAGAGATAGAAGAAAGAATCTCAGATGCAGAAGACACGATAGAGAAAATAAACTCAGTGATAGAAGAAAACAAAAAAATCCAACAAATTCGCAACACAAAACATCCAGGAAATATGGGACACCATGAAAAGACCAAATACTTGTGTATTGCATGTGGACATTTATGTGTTGTTTTGTGGGCACAAACATGTGAATGTTTTCTGTTTATGTATACAAACAAGGGACTGAATTTAACATGGAATTGAATGTCATATTCTATCTATCTGTTGATAGATAGATATTCATGAAATAAATTCATCACTGAGCAAGTTTTTGAATTGATATAAATTTAATGTTCTTATATTATTGGTTTAGGAGGTGTTTTTTAATTTGTATTGTTTCTGCGTAATTATTTTGGGGTTTAAACTAGCCGAATGGACAGGAGCTGGACGGGTTGGGACTACAGCCTACCTTTTTCTCACCTCTTACTACATGTTATATGTAGGAGTTACACTATAGAATAAGAACTGTGTTCTTTGTTTACACTGCTCAGAAACAACTTAACTTTTTAAACTGTTGTGTAGTTTTGCTCAGATGCCTAGATGCCTAGTGTATAAGGATTCTGACAAAGTTTTTTTTCTGAAAAATTCCTTGAATTTTACCCTTGTATACCACTTATATAGCATTACCTACTTGTGTGCACTTTATTTTAAATGACAAATAAATGTGGTCTCCCATTCATGTTTTTGTTTGTCTCTCACATATCGAAAAATGTCATTTTTCTGGATGTTCTATGGATTTTCCAATTAGGGAAGACATTTTAACTATTTTAATAATATTTTTAATTTCATTCTAATGATATATATTTCAATATCTTTTTATTTTAATAATATGGTATTCCATGAGAATATCCTCTTTGATGTTCTTTCCAACCTTTGTAGGATAATAATATGTTTTGGTTATTTTTCCATCGCTTTAGTTAGACACCATGACCAAGAAAACAGAAAACAGTTTATTGTGAGGCTTAAAGTTTCAGAGGGATAAAATTTATGTATCAGAGAACATGGCAACAGGCAGGCAGGCAAGCATTAGAATTGTTGCTTAGAGCTTACATCTTGATCTGTAAGAAAAAACAAGAGATCTAATTCGGAATGACATGGTTTTTGGAACCCTAAAAGTCTTGCTCCAGATATATGCTCCAAAAATGTCATTACTCCTAAAACTTCCTCAAAATTGTTACCAATTAGGAATTAAGTTACATAAGCCAGGTGCCGTTCTCATTCAAGTTATCACAGTGTGAATAAAAATTCATATGCATAGGGGAATTTTTCTTGATGCCTTAGGGTGTCGCATCTGCCAGCAATTTCTGATTACTGGAAAATGAAGCAGAATGGTCACTAAAAAATTCATTCTCCCAGGTCTACATTGCAAGTTCCATGCAAAATAAGGAAATATAGATACATTTTTAAAAAAAGAAATCAAGCATGTATAAATCTAGAGAGAAATGCTATAACTTATAATGATATTTTATAACTGTAGAAATGAATGTTATAATGTGTAAAATTTTGTATTAATCAGTGGAAAAATGCACATGGGTCATAAGGTCTGAAAGTAGATAAGAATATATTGGTTTCAGAAGAAATGAGTTGAACTTGGGTCTATCTGCCAAACAGAAGCTTAAGGAGAAGTTGTCTCTCTATACCTTAAGAAGGTATGTCTTCCTATGAATTTGCTCATGAGATTAGTGTGAAGTTAATTTAACTGAATATCATATGGAAGAACCGAGCTCTATAGGGAATGTGTTGTGAGAGAGGGAAGGTGAGTTGAATCATTTTTGTTTTCTGAGTGCTGCTAAACCCATGCAAGGCTAGAGTCTGTTTTTCAGTTATGACATCGATTGTTGGAAGGGCCAGTAGAGTTCATAAAGGCATCAATCACATAATATAATATTTGAATACACATGACAAGAAAGTAGTCCAGTATAATTTACTTGCCATCCAACAGAGGGGTGATTTTTCCAAGAATTACTGTTATGTCTCATGAGCTTCCAAGAACAAATTTGACATTTACCAACAAGTAATTATTGTTAAGGATTGTATTAGATGGAAGTCTTATAGTTGCAGCTAAATTTAATGAGGAAAAAAAACTTCTGCATAGGTAAAAGTATCATATTCTAGACTGTTCACGACAGCAGTGATGAAAAAGAGTAGGTAAGGGATATTTGTTATTTTTTATCAGTTTGATCACTGCACATATCTTGGGAACACTGATCTCAGAATGACAAACTGATATTTAAAGTAGTATATTCTCTTTTTAAATAAACTTCTTCCCTAGTCTCTACCTCATTCAGAAAAATCTTCCTCTTTAGAGTTGCTCAATTGATAGCTCAGGACTCTGTAATAGGATGAAAAACTGATGACTCACTAACATACCTGTTATGCAACAGAACTGTAGGTAGAATAGAAGTAAGTAGGTTGAATACAGTTGACTTCCAGTCAACTCCTGCTCATGTATGTGCCTGTAACAGTGGCATCATACAAAATGTAAACATTAATGCCTTTCTTCTAACAGCCTAAGACTGCTCCCCCTGCTGGAAGTACTTGATAATGACGGCATCAAAGGAGGCATCCTGCTTGTAACACCAACAGGCTGAGAGCGGCAACACTCTGACCTTCAGGCCTCACTACATTCAACCAATGCTTGCGAGTAAAGAGAAATCACACTGAGTTCTCCTTTACCTTTAAGTTATCACAACCAAGACCTAGAAACATTTTTTTCTAAAACCTGGTCCTTTTTAAATGAAGTCACAAGAAGATACACCAAGTGTCTCCAAAGCCAAAGGAATCACTCAAAGTTTCAAAGTTCAAAAGGTCATACTGCATGTCCAAACATTATGTGAGTTTCAGAAACCTCGGAACAAATTGTAAAAAGTGCAAGCATAATTCTCAGCTGTGTGATGCCCAAATGATGTTGCTTGTTTTATTCTTGTGAAGGAAAATTGGTATTAAAATATACAAGTTAAAAAATAAAAAAAAACAGTGACACTGCCATCCGTAAATTATACTGACCCCATCTCTTCACCTAGTTTGCAAAGAAGTTACTATTATGAATAAACACATCCTCTTGAAGCATAAAAGCAAATTTGGTGCCGAATTTAAATACACCCTGAAAGTAGCACTTGTATTTTCAAAAAGACGTTTCTGTGGTCATCCTGAACCATCAAAATATGAGTATTTGTATTTTGGAAAGAACCAGGTATTAAGTGTGGTTATAGCACATTGTACACATATATAACACTGTAAAACGAAGTAAGGGATAACATAGAGAAAAGATCTATTTATCATTAATCATGTTTTTTGCAATACTGGCAGAATAAATGATAAATAGATTTCCTTTTACCTTTTGTTCCTGATATATTTTTAGAAACGGCTTTGGGATATTGCAAAGTCTCCTTTATTCCTCACTGATATAACCTGGTTTCTGGAGTCATCTTTTACTATCTTTCATAGTGGTTTCATTGTGTTTCCTCAGAAATACCTTTTCAGTCTGGTTATTTTAATGCTGAAATGTGTCAATGTCTTTGTACTATCCAAAAATTATGTTCATGCTATTTGTTTTTAACATAAGCATAATTCATAATTTACATTGTACTCCTCTCTACTATTCTTCATATTATGTTTTGTTAAAAGTTGAGAAATTACAACTATCTTCCACAATGCCAGATAGGGCTATGAACTGGTTGTCTTAGAAAAGGTATGACTACAATAACCCAGTTATGAGCCCTACCAAATATAACATCACTCTGCCAGTCAAGAGTCCTTGCTTATTTGCATGCTAGTTTGTGCAATAGGGACAATACAGTTACAGAAATAACTATGTTATATGACTGGATTGAATGCCTACTTCATAAAAGGAAACTGATTTCTGGTACCATGAACCCAGTCAAAAATCCACAGAGGGAAATAGTTATAGTCATAGAGTCTAGAGAAGACAATTTGGCACTTATCTATTTCACACAGAAACTGTATTAATTAAAACACTGCTTGATTAGCTCATTCATATATTTAGTTAACGCTAACATCTTGATTTAACCCATTTCAATTAATCTATGTATCACCATGAGACTCGTGGTTTACTGGTAAGGTTCTCTGGCTTCTCTCTCCTTTGGAAACTAAATGGCATCTCCCTGACTCCACCTTCTTTTATCTTTTATCTCTGCTTGGAATTCCACCTTGCTCTATTCTTCCTTCTGACAGTGTCATGGCTTATTTTCTAAAATCTCAAAACTAATTTCCTATCATTTTTCTTGTAAGTTAATATTTTCCATCCATATCATTTTCTCTATACATCTTCTCCAGTATCCTTGTATATTAATATAAATCTACTTCTTTATGTGTTTTATATCTACAACTAATTTGTGTATACTTTGGAGGACAACTATCATACTTGATGGATCTCTGTATTCTCAGATTATCTGACATGGTGTTTTACATTTTGCTGGTTCACAAAAACAATTTGTTAAATTAAAATAACAGATTTTCTATTGCTAGGTAATAATTATCTTAATCTTAGCAGCTTAAAATAATGATATTTATTATTGCATAATTGTATAGGTGATAAATCATAAATTTATATGATTCTTAGTTAAGGTTTCAAGGCTGAGATCAGGTTGTTGGCATGGCTAACCACTCTATCTTCTAAATATTATATTGTCATTCAAGTACTTAGCATGAATCAGTGGGGACTTATAGTATTGAGGATCATGCTTTAATTATCAAATCCATGAGCTTCTAGAAGAATCTTAAGTTATTAGACATTTGCCCACTTTCTTCATGCAAGACAGAGTATATCAGATATTTTTCATGAATTGATTAACCCTCTCACATTCCTTACCTGGCAATTAAGGTGGTTTTAAAAAGATTATACTTAGTAATTGTGAAAATGTAGACATGGGTTTTAATAAGGTTGGCAAAAAATATAAGCCCTCAAATTAACATCAATTCATCAATTAATATTAGACTCTAACTCTACAGGAAAAATCCCTTAAAAATAGTTTCTAGGTCAGGGTATCGGTGAACAATGAAATTGGAAACAAAAATATAACTTCTGCAGTAAAGTTCCCAATCATTCTAATCATTAAGAATTACATTGGAATCCTTCAATCTTTATAGAAATTCTTCACTAAAATAAAGACAGATTTTGAACTGCATTGAAATATTTTACTGGAATATGATAAGAGATAGTCAGTATTCAAAGTCTTTGTTTTTATTAGTTTTGTCATATGTTAGAGATTCCAATATTTTTTACTCACCAAGACATTTTGAAGAGATTATTTGACTCATGAAATATTAATAATTTTTAAATTTATTTTCATTTTATTGGAAAATACATTTACAAGAAGTGATGTTATTCCTCTTGCTAGACAAAGAAAGAGTAAAAATTCTTTCTATATGGTATTCAGGATAACATATAGTTAATGATAAATATATTCAGAGAATTTTGCACAGTGCATTTACACACAAATTTCTTACAAGAAATCTTAGAAGAATTCTTATTTTTTTCTGGATATATTAATAGTGTTAAAGCTAATCATTTATATCCATGAGATGCTTAAATCTCAGAGTTAGTTACTGAAACTTGGTCTGATTTTTCATTCAGTGATCTATCCACTAGGTTTTATTTGTTATATTTACATAATTATTTGACAAAAACAATTTTATTTCTATGGAAGCCTTATACCTATTGTATGAGTTGAAGAGTCTAATTTCAGTTAAAATTACTTTATAACTATATCTTTATAATATTATTAATATACTAATAAAACCTATAATTATAATATATATTGATGTATACATCTACATATAATATGTATATATATTCTAGACAATCTAAATATGTTATTTTATAATGAAGTAAAATTACAAGCTGGATAAATGGAAGAACAATTACATGATAATTCAATTAGATGACCTACAGAGTAAGCTTGGATTTTACAAGATAGCTGTATTTATTTTCAGGCACAAAATATGAACATGCACAAGATATTCTCAGAGAATAATCACTTCCATGTTAATGAGTGTGATTCAAAGGTTCCTAACCTCTAAAGAATTTATACTTGAGTTATTATTAACACCCTTCACTATGTAACAGTGAGCCATTTGAAAGGGGGAGTATGTCTAATGTAAACACTTTTCTTACTTCATATAAAATTTCAAATTTACTATTTACTGTTTCATATTTTCTTCAGTAATATTTTTCACAATAAAGTAAAAAATCATATTATATTTGGAAGAAATTTCAGTTTCCATGTTAAACATGAATTTAATTATCTACCTACTATTTTACTAGGCACCTATAAAACTAACAAATATGTTTTCTAGTTATGGTTTCTAAGCATCATTCATGATAAAAGATTGCTTTTACTTTAAAGAATTAAAGATATTTACATATAGTTTCCACATATAGTTTCTACATAAGCACAATGACCCTTTGAAAAGTTCTGTCCTCTGACTCTTGTGGCTTTGCTCTAAGCAGTGTATAAGGTGCAGAAGGTATGTCTTCTCTGCTGTTATTCTACCTTCAGCCCATGAACCACCAAAATGCATCATACTCACAAAAGCATAGCACACTAAACATCAGACTGTTGATGTTTGAATGTGAAAACCTAAACAGTTTAGAAATGTTTAGCATTTTAGCATTATCTATCTTTGTGCCCTTAACAGACTGAATAATGATATAATTTAAATGTTTTAAAATACGATTATGATAAATTTGTTATATCTTTGGGATGATTTTCTCACTCCAAGTCCTTCAGAAGACATATATAAATCAAGTGATATAAATATCCTTTTACTTTTTTTGGTGTCACTACCTTCCGTCCTTCTCTTCTTCTTTCCCTTCTTAGACTCAACCCTCTCTCTTCTTCTTCAAATCCTTCCTTGCTTTTGCTAAGTGGTACACATATTTAATATGCTTATATTTGTTAAATCATAGCACAAAACTGTCAGTGGTACTTCTAAAGTCCAGTTGTTATAATTAATTACTCATAAAATTTTCTTGTATTCTTTTTTTCATACTTGCATCCATTAGGAAACTTCAGGTAAATATGTTGTCTCATCATAAGAATATTTATTTTAAACAATTAAATATATGTTTCATTTCATGAATATAAATTTCATTGCAGGTGTACAGTTGTCATCTCATATGTAAACCAAATATATGTGCCATTATTGTTATTTATCATCAACTTCATGGGATTTAGAATCACATAGGGTTCACAATTCTGGGTGTGTTTATTAATATGCTTGCATGGAAATGTAACTAAGAAGGGAATATCCACCCTGAATATCCAAACAGCATCTGATTACCTGGGGTCACTGGCTGATTAAGTCTGAGGAAAGCATTGGAATAACAGCATTAATACCTCTCTGATTTCAGATTGCTATCACTTTAAGACTGGATGCTCCACATTTCTGCCAACCTGCTTCTCCCACTATGATATATTATATTCACCTAAACCATGGATAAACTTACTAAATTTTTTTACTTAGTTGTTTAGATTTTTTTTTATACCAGGAAAAAAATGATACTAAGGTTTTTGTTTGTTTGTTTGTCTTTGTTATAATAAGCATTACCATGTGTCTCAGACTTTCTGATGGAATTGTGGTGAGGGTGTTGAAGAGTTTTGATCTAAGGGCTATAAAACACCTAGAATACATTAAATAATCCCTAACAGGGAACCATGAAAATTAGATTTTTGATGTAAACATGTTGGATGGAGGATGCTTGTTCATCCCAGCCATCCAGAACTGAAATAATCACACAGAAATTGTATTAATTAAAATACTGCTTGGATCATTAGCTCTAACTTCTTATTGGCTAACTCTTACATCTTAATTCAACCCATTTCCACTAATCTGCGTATCACCATGAGGTCATGGCCTACCAACAAACTTTCAGCACGTCTCCAGCAGTGGATTCATGGTGTCTTTCTCTCTGCCTTCCTTCTCCAAGTATTCAGTTCCGTTTTCTCCGCCTACCTAAGTTCTGCCCTACACTTTGCTCAAAAACCACATCCAAATGCTCTGTCTACATAGCCAGAGATTACACTGGCAGCATAGCCCAGAAGCCAGCATTTCAAAACCGCTGCTTTTTTTCTATTGTGGCTGTGTCAGGAAAACCTCTCTTAAGGGAGCTGCAGCACAATACCAGCAAACAGCAAGAAGTTCTGTTAAACTCTGTAATTTTTTCCAGAATTCCTTTTCAAGCCCTTTCAGGTTTTACATGGATTTAGTTGGTAACATGAGCACCAATCTGTTGGAGGAAGGGCACTTGTTTTCCCCAGCCACCCAGAACAGAAATAATCACACAGAAATTATACTAATTAAAACACTTCTTGGCCCATTAGCTCTAACTTCTTATTGGCTAACTCTTACATCTTAATTTAACCCATCTCCATTAATCTGTGTATCACCATGAGGCCATGGCCTACCAGTAAAATTTCAGCATGTCTCCAGTAGTGGATCCATGGTGTCTCTCTCTCTCTGCCTTCCTTCTCCCAGCATTCAGTTCAGTTTTCCCTGCCTACCTAAGTTCTGCCCTGCTATAGGTCCGAAGCAGACTCTTTATTCATTAAGGTTATCACAGCATAACGAGGGGAATTCCACATCATAAACGCAGACACTAAATACTATGCTCATGAGGATTCAAAGGTAGACAAACAATTCATTGGGATTGCTTTAGACTCCATTCAAGTTAGAGTCTAGTTAAATAGCCTTGCTTCCCTCTTTCCAAACACTAGAATCTGGAATGAGGCTGAATTCAAATGCCACTGACTTATTTTTCAGCAGAGGACATTTAAGAAGAATGAGATTCAGATGGTAGAATGGTTATCTACCAGTTTCCAAATTAAAGAATATATATTGAGAATTAAAAACACAAAGAAATGATACACAAAAAATGTGCAGTTTTGTGATGATAAGAGCATGTTTAAGCTTAAAACATAAAAAGCAGGGAATCTAACACATTTTCTATTATTAAATTACAGCACAGCTGAGATTAACAATGTTAATGAGAAATCCAGAACCTAACACTCAAACTGAAAAAAAAAATGTGCCTGGGAGTAAAGATACTCAATAAAGACTAGTTTAATGTACAAAAAAAAATCACATTCATTTTGATTATGTTGGGATATTTTCTGGATACCACCAATACCTAACACCTAGGAAAGTATTTTCAAAGATTAAGCACCTAAATCATACTAACACTAACACAGTTGTCAGAGAAGTCTTTTTTTCAGTAGCACTTGGTGTTGTACAGACAATTGTAGCTTCTTACAATGCAAATGCAAGAGTTTTTGAGTCATGAAGACTTTCAACAAGTTTCCATAAGTGATACTAATGCTATGAGTACGCTAACTTGAATGAAAAATTTTAAGAATCTGTGAAACCGTATTTCTTCATGATTCATTGATGTATTTCTGGATGTGAATGAGTCCATGGCTTCCTATTATTGTAACCAATGTCTGTATCCTCTAACTGGTAAAACAATCTGAACAAAATAAAAGAGAGGAAGTATGCATTTTCTAAGAGTGACTTTGTATTTGTAGGTTCTCCTGTCTATAGACATGAACATTCATAGTTATCCGACTTCCTAATATCTACAAACACACACACACACACACACACACACACACACACACAATAGCTCAATAGCTCCTTGGTTCTGGGGTCTTAGGATTTTCGTAGGAGAACACTAAACAATTTTCTAGGCATCCAATTTAATATCATAGGATTTGGGGCTAGAAAGAAGGTTCAACAGTTAAGAATACCTGGCTGCTCTGCCAGAGGATGTGAGATTAATTCTCCACATTCATTTGGCTGTACAGGTCCATCTGTAAATCCTGTCCAGGAAGAATAGATACCCTCTTATAGTCTCCATGGGAATTGTATGCATGTGATACAGAAACATAAATGAAAGTAAAGCCTCCTTTATAGAGCAAAACAATACCAAAATAAATAAAATACTAGAACTTAGGGTGCTAAAGATGCATAACTAAGTTCCTCATTGTTAATCTCCCAATGTTTATAGCATACCTATGAATCTGCCTCTACACCTACCTTCTTTTCATCTACATCTATGTGTCTATTTCTAACTTCATTTCAATATCCATATTTACCTCATTCTCCTCAATCTCCAAACCTATTCCATTTCTTTGTCTATCATCTCTAAGTCTACTACATCTCTCTCATTAGCACTTTACCTCAGTCATCCTGATCTCTATTAGCTCTAAATTTTTATCTCATCTATCCAATTACTTTTACTTATATTAGAAAATACAATCACCTTAGAATATTGGAATATTCAGCAGACTCTGTAACCAATTTATATCCCATTAAATTTCATGTGTTCAATGAAAAAGACTCTTAATGTTTTAATGATCTCATGCATGTTATGCTTAAATCTTACTACAATGATACAAATGGAATTCTTTCTTTTATTATATTAAATATTTCACACAAAAGTGGGAATTTCATTCTGTGTGTAAGAAATTTCTACATTTTGATATAAATTTGGCTAGTAAATTTATTTGGTGTATTTGAGTCTGACTTTTATTTTTTGAATTATTTAACTTAAAATTTTATTAACATGTACATAATAGGTTATGACTGTGGGATACAGATAGAATCTAAGATAATTGATAAGAGAACATATTATTTTATTCAAGTGATGAGAAAAAGAATCATTTAACATCACAAGCTTCTGGAGATTGAACTAGTAGGCAATTATTGACAAACAAAATTAAGTGTCTCTATTGCAGGAAATTTACATGATGGATCATGGAGAAGAAACAGGTACACCTTTTTAAGTTTGATACTACATCTATTCTCTTAATCAGACCTTAGTAGGTCAATTTAAAGACCAATTATATAACCTGGTAAATATTTTTATGAGATAATTCTAATTTCTGTTTGCTATGAGCCATAGAATCATTCAGTGATTAATCAGCCTCATTTCACAAGGTCAACACATCAGTGTCAAGGACTCTTTTTGGAAGATCAGGACAAGATCGAAGTCATGTTGGAATTATTGCCTTGTGAATAAAGGGGCCGTTTCTTGCTGTATATTTCTCACTGTGTCTTACACCCTTCATTTACAAGTATGGGATTTATTTCTCACAGTTTAGCACTATTTGATCATTTTCATAGGGCAAAATTTTCCCTACGCATTTTTGGTTTACTAACTGCTTCCCCTACCTATATGTGAAAACAGCCACACAGTCAAGAAACCTGTTTCCCCCTACCATGACTCTGTACTTTTCTTCAATGTAAACATAGAGTTCTGCCTTCCTGCAATTATCTTTATTGACAGGCATTGGGTCAGTGTTTAGAGTCCAGGAAAAAGTATCCCATTTAATACATTCCCAGATGTACAAAGATATAGAATTACTACATGCCCAAAGCTGTTGATTCATAGCTGCTCAGATAAACAGGAAAAACAAGCATGCCCTGGTTTTACCTCACTTATAGATAAGAAAAACAATGACCTAAGACTAACCTTGAATTAAAATAGTCTTAGCTTCTCACACTCATCTTCATCTCAGTTTACTAATTGTAACATGATGGCTGCTTATTGGGGTTTCTGTCCTGCCCGGTCCCACAGTCATTTAGCCCCAAAGAAAATCACACAGAGAGTCTATATAAATGATAAACTGATTGGCCCATTAACTCAGGATTCTTATTAGCCCTTATATCTTATATTAACCGATTATTCTTATCTATGTTAGCCACATGGCTCAGTACCTTTCTCAGTGGGTCAGGTCACATCCTGCTTCTTCGGTGGTCTGGGGAGGAGTGCAGAAAGAGCTTCCTTTTTCCCAGAATACTCCTGTTCTTCTGGCCCTGCCTATACTTCCTGTCTGGTTGTCCCACCTATACTTCCTGCCTGGCCAATCAGCGTTTATTTAAAACATGATTGACAGAATACAGACAATTCTCCTGTACCACTTCCTCATTACTACAAATTGGCTTCCCAATGTGGCTGACTAACTCCACATAAAATCTGAGAGGGTTTCAAAAGAAATTCTAGACACAAATACAGAGTTTAACATAACTTTTTGCTGCTTACTGGCAGGATGCCACAGAGAAAATTTTCTCACTCAGCAGCCGCAACAGTAAAAAAGCCACAGTGGTTTTAAAATGCCAGCTTTCTGCTAGCGCAATCTCTGGCTCTTGAGGGAGACAGAGAATTTGGATGGCTTTTTGTGACTAAAGTGCTATGGCTTGCTTGATGGCAATGTGGACTGCTGCCTGACTGGAACTGTCCATGGCTCAGGGGCACCAAATGGCTCTGAAGCAGGAGCCGCTCCGCCATGCTGAACTGTGCTGATCTCAGGCTGGAACTATCATAATTATCATAACAACAGTGCAGTTAAGGTTTATACTGGGCAGGAAACAGGTGGTACCATATTACCACTACATGGCACAACTTAAGATTTTAAGAAGTGCCTAGCATTTTAAGAAATGCTCCTGGATAGTAAAGAATTACAGATTTACAATAGGACAGATTCAGACATAAAAGACCTTTAAATGGGTCACAGTGTTGAATGTCTGTATGTAGGCTTGGGAGAGAAAAAAAAAAGAGTATAGACAGTCATGAAATAAAGTTAATGCTTTAAAAAAAGGGTAAAGTCTTTAAAGAGACAGAGTACAGATAGTTATAGATTAAAAAAATAAAAATAAGCCACATAAAAATGGAAGATTCACAGAATGTCTGGATTATGTATTTTATTGTGTTTTCTTTGATTTTTTTTTTTACTGTAAAGGAGCTAAATACAGAGAGAATTTTCATTGCATAGGCTGCCAATCTAAACCAACATATATGTTTTAAAGGTATTAAGTTTGAGCCTTATAGAAATCCAACTGAGTAAACAATATCAGTTCTTCGTTGTAAGATAATTTGTTCTTCAAACTTATTAAATGTGTTAAACACTTTATTTATAAACAAACCACCTATGTTAATGGAAACATAATTCTGAGCTCCTATCCTCTTTTCCAAGTATTCAAATGATTAACATTTAATAATTTATGTAATGTGAATTCCATTCAAAAATTTTTAAATATAAATATATGAAATTAATTGTATTGACTATTAGAGAATACTTAACAGTGAGAATGAAAACCTACAAAATCTAGACACTGTCAAGCTCAACACATTCATCTAAATTACAGAAAGAAAAAGATTGTCACATTCTCATGTCACTGTACACTATTGGATTTCATTGTTCTCCTAATATGAAATGGGAACACATGTCATATTTTATTCAACAACTTTATAAAGAAATAATTAACAATTTTAGTAGATTATATAAGATTATATTAAAACTAAAATAATATCCTAATCATATTCTATGTTTCATAGCTATGTCTCACTTAGATCTAAATCTACTTGAATCTTAATAATTGGGAATTTCTAAGCAAATTGTCTCATCTCAATACCTTCCTTTTTTCATTAAAAAAGACCAATAACATTTATGCACCTCAAAGAATGTGATAACTAAAGGACATGAACTGTAATTAGTGTATAATGATATGCTATTATTATTATGCACAAATATATTCTGTGCACACATGCTCAATTCTATCTCAACATGGACTCCTCAGACCTAATGAGAATTGAAGAAATCAATTCAATATAAAGAATCTCTGAAATATATACTGTCGCTTTCAAACTCACTCAGGTGGTCTGATTAAGATTCTCTTATTCCAAGCATAAAAATGAAATTCAATTGTAGGTTTATTTCTGGGTCAGTTTGTCTTAGTGAAATGTGCCCTGTGATTGCCATTGGCTTGAACAATAAATCATTACTTTTCTCCTGATAGAAATAAACTTCAAAAGCCTTCACAACTGTTTGCAAATAATGTTTTTTATGAAACAACAAATAAGTAGGATTCAAATGATAACAATTCCCCTCCATTTGGGAAATTCTGAATAACAAGTATCTTCAAAGAACTGTTCATTGCTACCTGTAGTGGCTGAGAAGATACCCTCCCCCACTCTTCCACACTTCTGTCCTCCATCCAACCTTCCCTCACTATCTCTTTCATTCTTGTTCCTAATTGTAGGAATATTTGTGACATGAAATGACAGACTGCTTTCTTAACAAGTTATACACACATTCTCTTATAAAGGTGTTTGTTATATATATTCTCTAGGTTATTTATAATACTAACAAGTGTAAATAAAATGCATTAATTTTTTAAACATTAAGCAAAGAAAAAACATCCTACAAACCATAATCCCTGAGAACTTAGACAACAATGAGGACACTAAGAGAGACTTACGTAGATCTAATCTACATGGGAAGGAGAAAAAGACAAGATCTCTTGAGTAAATTGGGAGCATGGGGATCTTGAAGGAGAGTTGCAGGGGGTAGGGGAGAAGCAGGAAGGGGAGCAGAGAAAAATGTAGAGCTCAATAAAAATCAATTTAAAAATGCATTAATTGTAATTTTAGAGAGTAGTAGCAAGATATTACAGATACTGTTTAGAAAGTTGCTTTTCAAAATATTTCCAGAGGAGTTATGCTATCAATATTATCCAACATGCTATCGAAACAATGTAACTTACAATTCATGGTTTGGTAAAATATTATGAATTATGTTTGTAACTTTTTAATAAAATTTTGTTGTATGAGATACCAATTCTGTCGTGTAAAACACATTTTCATAAATAATGCATTCTATGCACTTTACCTAATGCAACAACATTTTTTTGCCTTGTTCATCTTTTTTTTTTTTCCATAGAAGATCAAACTAGTGAACTCAAGCAGTTGGCTCACTGGAGTTAAGGTCAGAAGAAAGTGGATTGCTTATTTTCCAAGGCTTTATTCGGTCTTTCAGAGATAAGGAAATGATGTCAAATAAAACTTCACAACCCCATTTTGCTGTCTTTATCTTCTCAGCAGAACCCTCTGTCAGCCTTTGATCCTACTCCACTAAAATTTTCAGTAATTCATCTGTCCCAGAATGATATGTTCTACAGCACTTTTATAATTGAATACCAGCTGGTAGAACTTCAAGAGACCAACAAAAAATATTTAAAAGGTATTTTCAGA
This sequence comes from Ondatra zibethicus, assembly GCA_004026605.1. NCBI lineage: Eukaryota > Metazoa > Chordata > Mammalia > Rodentia > Cricetidae > Ondatra > Ondatra zibethicus. Next base: position 29,454 of record PVIU01016536.1, on the reverse strand, counting down.
GCTATTACTTGCAAAATTACACTTCTTCCCCTTAACATTTGAAGTATTTTGCACATAAAATATGCCCTGGGTTGCTTAATTAAAATGGAGAAGAAAAAGATTTCCCTACAACTTACCTGTAAGTAAAAGCATATTTTTATAATAGCCCTGCAGCTGTATTTCTCTAGTGCTTTTTCCTTATAAAATGTGTGCTATATTCAATACTCTTTTCACCCATAGGTCTACCGGGCACTGCTAAGGGAAACTAGATTGCAGCTATTTGTAGAGAAAGCAGTCCAGTGAAAATCAGGTCAGCAAAGCTGTTTTATTGGCGGTATAGATACCCATAGAAAAGGACAGAAACATGAGGCTCTCTCCTCTCAAAATAGAATATAATTTCTAAATGTTATATCTATATGTTTATACAGAAAAATGAAATACATTTTTATTATTTCACAGTTAGGGTAGATGATATTACATTTAAAAGGAAAATAATTGAAGTGTCAAAACTTGACTATACAAATGTGTATTGTACAGATATGTCATATTAAATTCCTTCTATCACTATATTATTTATATTTGAATTTTAACTCATTCAGCCCACATTTTTTGTTTCATTTCGAAGTCTGATCTAGAATTTATAAGCAGATTTGAGGGTGGTGTGACTTTGATGAAAATAAATACCAAGAAAGATAGATAAAGTTTGGTGCTTCATATATCTGTAGAGATTTTAATATTTTTAAATTAATTTGTAAATTCTTTTAAGATTTCATTATGCAGTTAAATACACTGGCCAAAACTTTAGGGAATAAAGAGATATCAACTTCCTGAAAGAATGTTTGTGTCTATTTCATCATCTAGACAAGGAGACATGGATTGTTTTCTATTCATTCATTGCTGTAGGAATTTCTACCACCAGTAGCTTTTAAGTCCCACCCACTTGGGTGTGGCCTGCTACACTATATATGCCAATGTAAAGTGCATGTCTGGTCTCTCATCTGGTGGTGTAATTTGGTTCCAGTTCCCCATTCGTGCAGAGGACTATAATCTGTGAGTTTACCCCTAAATAAATAACCCTCTATTATACTCAACTCTGAGCTAGTGTGTGAATTCTTTTGTCTGTCTTCAATCATTGGTTTTCCCCATAGTCTTTCCTGATCCTTGTGTTAATAAGAACTCAGTAAATTGAACTTTAAAGTTTTCTTTAAGAATGTTTTGATGTCATGTGTATAGGAGTTTTGTCTGCATGTGTATCTGTGTACAATATGTGAGTGTTTGTGCAATACCCACCAAAGCCAGAGAGGGGCATTGAATACATTGGTACTCTAGTAATAGGCTGTTGATAGCTGCTTTGTGGCTTCTAGAAGGAGAATCTAGGTGCTCTGAAAGAGCAGCCAATGTTTATAACCAGTGTGTTGGCTCTCTAACCCCTTATGTATGCTTTAATAAAGAAAAAGGAGACTGATCATTTCCAGGCTGCCAAGACACAGAAACTATATAAATTACAACACTCTTTGGCCTATTAGCTCAAATTAACTACCTCTTACATCTTAAAATGACCCGTTTCTATCAATCTGTGTATTGTCACGAGGCTGGAGCCTACCATTAAGGTTCCATTATGTCCTTTTCCATTTGAAGCTACATGGAAACTTCTTGATTCTACTTACTCTCTCTATACATCTCTTCCAATCTGACTATATTCTGCCCTGCTATTTATCAAAACAGCTTTATTTATTCATTAATCAATAAAAGCAACAAATATATAGAAGGACATTCCACATTATCTCCCATTTTGTGTCTAAATAAAAAGAAAATTTTAACTTTAATATAGTAAAATTACATATACAAAACAGTTACCAAACAAGAATTACAATTACAATATTTAGTTCTTTTAAATTTGATGAATTAAGGAGAATATTCTATCATCTATCCGATCTTTGTGAGTCTAAAGTTTTATATCTAATTTACCTTTTATCATATCTAAGAAAAACTAGAACTATCTATCTTCAACTCTTCAAAGACCCCAGAAAGATATAATATTACCAAGTAAACATGAAGTGTATTGTAAGCAGTTTCCAAAGTTCTAGATTTGACACAGACATCTTATTGCCTGGACAGTCACCCAAAGTTCTTCTGTAACATGGGGTATCCAACTTCAGCCTACAGGCCCACAGTATCTGGAAAACTTTTCCATGAAGCAGGATTTTGAAGATCTGTTACGCCTTGTATTGGCAAAGTTAATCAGTTACTTACTTCTGTGTTCTGCAGAATGTCTGGAAAACTCTTTCATGAAGCAGGAATCCTGAAGGACTATCTCATCTTTAGAAAAGTTCAGCACTCATTTCTGTGTGTCCTGCATGTTCAGTTCATACAGCATACCATCAAAGCAGTCCAGTCTAGAGCAATTTCTTGCCCAAATGGATAACAAACTCCATAAAGAGACTCTTAAATGCCCACCTTCCTCTTGAAGTAATTGGTGATGCCAGGACTAGATGTGTCTCAAAGTCTTAGACTTAGAAAAGTCTAAGTTCTTAAAACATTTTAAATGCCATATTCTATAGGTTTTTGAAATGTTAAAGATTATCTCATTGAAATATACCTCTGTATATCTAGAAAATATAACTAACATAACTATAAGTTTGACTGTTATAAATGACTATCTATTCATCTGTAATTTTAAATTATGTATTATATTTTTAAATGAGCTGCATGAACATTAATACCTTAATCAAGGTTAGAAATATACATATAACAAAACTGACCTTAAATTTGTATCAATAAACCAAAGTCCAATCCAATGTAAAGTATTCATTTCTATATCATATCCCCCTTATTTTTTTTATAAATTGACTGTGACCATTAAACATTTATAATCAACCCTTCTAAAATGAAAATAAACATTTATAAACAATCATTTTAAGATTTTGGGTGTAGTTTTCTCTAAACTGCTTCCTGATGTTTTGGGATGATGTCTCTGCAATCAAAAAAGTCAAAGAAAATATTATAATACACATATCCACACTCTGTGTATAATCCATCTTTATGTGGAATACTTTTTAAACTCTACTATTTTTTAATATTTAATTATCCTTACTAATTTTATCTATGATTTTCTGTACTCTTTTGTCTCTCTCATAAGCCCATCCTTATCCAACACTGTGACACATTTAGAGGTATTTTTCATCTGAATCTGTCTTCTTGTGTATCTGTAATCATTTTCTAACCAAAAATGCCTTTTTATTTTCTTCTCTAAATGCTAACCAGGCATGGCATGGATCCACTCCGAGGCCCTGCCTGTTGGTTTAACCCCATCCAACATGTCAGAAGTATGTTCCCTGCCTCTGCAAGTCATGCTTACCACTCCACCTCCAGGGACACATGGGGTTTATGTCACCATTAAGACACTAGTAGCATGCTGCTCACAAACCCCATTTAAGTGGAGGACTTTCCTAAAGAGCCATAGTTAATGCAGCCATTACAAACCAGGACACCTTCTTTTAAAGGAGTTGCACCTCTGTGTGTGGCCAGCAAACAGAGCCTATCTGAATGAATGTGGCTACCAAGAAGCTGTCCTTGAGTCCCATTTTTGTGGGTCTAGAAACCGTGGGTTTTTTTTAAGTTTTTTTTAGGTCTTAGATGAATCCATGCCCCAGATTGTGGGGGCCATCTTGTAAACTGAGACGATACTTTGGTTTCCCAGCCACCTAGACCCAAATAATCAGACAGAAACTATATTAATTACAATACTGTGCAATCAATGGTTTATGTATATTTCTATCTAGCTTTTACATCTTAAATTAATCCATCTATTAATCTGTGTAACACCAGGAGGCTGTGGCCTAACAGTAAGATTTTGGCATCTCTCTGGTGTAGGAGGCTCTTCTGTTTGTGTGTTGCTTTCATTGGGTGAATAAAGAGACTGCCTTGGTCTTTTGATAGGGTAGCCCTTAGGTGGGATAGTAGACAGAACAGAATGCTGGGAAGAAGGGAAGTGTGGCAGACACACTGAATCTCCGCCCTGAGATGGATGTAGGTTAGAATCTTTCCAGTAAGCCACGACCCCGTAGTGATACATAGATTACTAGATATGGGTTAAAGCAAGTTGTGAGAGTTAGCCAAGAAGAGGCTAGATATAATGGGCCAGGCAGTGTTTTAAATGAATACGGTTTCTGTGTAATTATTTCAGGTATAAGCTAGACATGCAACTGGGAGCTGGGCAGCAGGACACAGCCAAGGGTGGCTGGGACAAAAAGCAGGCCAGCTCCTCATGTAACATCTCTCTATTTTAGTAGCTACATGGTGTCTCATTGACTCTGCCTATTCTCTCTCAGTATCTCTGTTCAGAATTTCCACCTGGCTTTACTCTGCTGAGCCATTGACTGAAGCAGCTTCTTTATTAACCAATTATAATAAAACATATTCCCAGCATACAGAGGGGAATCCTATATCACCATAGTTTTGTGGTGATCCTACTTTATAAGATATCTTGAATTCAGATATTTTTTGAATATTTGTAAGAGTTTACATAATGCACTAATTATTTGTTGAATTTATTTAAAATTCAGGGACTTATGAAATTGTGCTATTTCAGCATAGTTAGGAGTTATTCAATTAAAACTGCAAGCAAAAGAGAGAAACATCCTGAGAGTAAAAAGTGTATTTAAAGGTATACATACCTTTATCTAAATTGCTAAGTTGTATATATCAATGGTATTTACATATATAGGATGCATATTTCAAAATAAAACATTAATAAGAATTTGGAGTGATAGTTCGGTTTTCTAATCCTGCATTAAAAAAGGTTTTGAAAATATTATTTAAAAGATAGTGATAAAATGTCTTTGGAAATTTCAACATGACGAATGCTGTCAATTCTACTTTTCTAATGTGTACGCGTGGGAGTGGGAGGGCAGGAGCTGGAATGAAGGATGAAAGACAAAGAATTAAAGAGGTAATGTGAGAAGCAAAGGACGATATTACCATGATGAAAAGTGAAGTGATCAGTTGAAAACAAAGTCTCCTGCATAGTTACAATGTGAAGAGACTCACAACTTAATGTATCACTGAAGTAATATTTTATTCAATTTAGGCTCTTAACATACATCTGACTTGAGTAGAATCCATTTAAATATGGCTTTATAAAAGCTGACTAAGTTTCAAATTAGGATCAGAAATATCCCCTCATGTCTTGGCAATGTTTTCTATTTAACATCGTTGCCAGGGAAAGTTTTTGATACAAAAGATGTTGTAGTCACCTTTATAAAATCTATCGACTCCTTTCTTCCCCTCTTCCTCAAGTGTTCTTCAACCTTCTGCCATTTCCCCTTCTTTGGCCCCTTCATTTCTCTCAGAATCAACTAGGACAGGCACACTGGAAATACATCTTAGCAGGGTAGATATAATGGCATTCATCATAACAGAGTGGAAAAGAATGAATGAAATTGAACACAATAATACCAAAAGTCCTTAACTATTAGAAAACCACATTGGATATTACTGTTGCTTTAGAATTAGAATTGCAAGCACCAATTTGAAGACATTTTGGCATATATATTACAGCAGCATACACATGCAATACATAAGTAGTAATAGCATGCTATCTATGCATTTGTTATACATTTACTAGTCTGTCAGCAGTACCTTCCAAGAAAATTACACCACAGTACTAATGCAGATCTTCTATCAAGCACATATTCTTTCCTTTTTCAAGAGAGGTTCTTACTATATAGCATAAGCTATATAGTAAATGACTCATTATAAAGCACAGAACTCATGCTGCTCATCTTCCATCAATCTACCAAACCTTGGAGTTACAAGCAACTATGGCTGACTTTCATTCCCACATGGAATGGGGTAATATTCCTTGGAAGAATAAGACCCTGACTGTAAAGAAAAAAAAACCCAAAAAACTCAATTACAAAGGAATCAGGATCATTTATTTGTCCTTGAGTTAAAAACAACCTAAGTGCATGGCAAAAACTTAGAAACCAATTAATAAAGTATTACCTTTGTTCACATTGAGTTTTGACAATGAATAAAAGGGCATAGGATTCAACCTGTTATAAAATACAAACCCATTAGTCAATAATGGAATAAATGAACTGTTGAATACTTTATTAAAGCACGCAGAAAAAGCCAGGAGGTGGTGGCTCACGCCTTTATTACCAGCACTAGGGAGACCGAGACAGGAGGAACTCTGGGAGTTTGAGGACAGCCTGGTCTACAACAGCTAGTTCCAGTACAATCTCCAAATCTACAGAGAACCTCTGTTCTGAAAAAAAAATAAGGAGCACAGAAAAATTAAAATTCTTATACACAACTGCCAAAAACAGGAGGAATTCAAATCAGAATAGAGTTTCTGAGATACTCAAAAGTAAATGAGATATGGCATTTATATATGCCTACCAGTGAAAGCCCTAAAGTTTAATTCTGCAGTAGTACATAACTTGAGAAATGAATCACCTTGGGATACAATAATTCCCTCAGAGGGGTTCATCTCTGAAAGACAAACTAGTAAGATTTCTTAAAATACAGCAAACAAATTCCTTAGCTCTAAATATAGAATTTATCTTCCCAACATGTGGCAGTACTAGCTGATTCTCCTGAGGTTTTTAGATTTGTCTTTCCCTGAATGAAAATTGTAGATTGACTGATAGGAGTGCTTTGTTATCAGATGTATTTTAGTCTTTTTTATGTTAAAATATACTTACTAGTTCAATATGTGTGTGTGTATGCGTGTGATGTGTGTATGTACTAAGTACTATATATGTATTTTGTAAACATAATTATATGTAAATATATGTCTGCTATATTGTTATGTATAAAATTATATATCACTTATCATAATTCATTAATGATTTCAACTTCATTTTGCTAGAAGTGAATACCCAAAATTGAAAGGTACATTTTAAAGATAAATTTAGTCATGTGCTAGGAAGTTCAATAACTTTGCAAATTTTTATTTTTAAATTAAACACCCTTTCCTGCTTTGTAAATTTCAAGTTCTTTCATATCTTTTAAATTTAACTTTCTAAAAATAAGTCCCACACTCTCTATATCTGTGTGTGTGTGTGTGTGTCTGTCTGTCTATATTGGTAGCAGTTTCAAGTTCAACCTTGAATCATTGGTGTCAAAGAGAAAATATATGACACCCTATTCTATATTTAGCTCTAATCTAATACTGTGACAAGTGTATTTCATTTGACAAAATACCTGTGCTGCATGTCCTTTCTATAACTGGAATGATTCTACAACGGAGATCATTTTTCATTCCCTGTAAGAAAACAGTCCCACATATTTGATGTCCTCCATGATCAGTCACAACTCTTGCTTCTGGGAACATCAAAGGCTTATTTACGCAACAGTCATGGGTGGCAGAAAACTACCTTTGTTGAATGACCACCACCATGTATTCATGGCTGTTGAGTACATGAACAGCAGAAAATTATAGAAATCATCTCTTGATACATACTAGCAGATTTCATCATTATATCTTTCTGATGACTTCTCATGGAGATGGTTTGCAAAGAGCAGTTGGGGATACAGTTCAAATCAACACCTTGAAATCAGACAATGATCAGTGCACTGTCAGACCATGATATTTGTCATATGGCCCACTTTTAAAATTACATTTCAAAATTTTTTATCAAAGCATGTTTTACTAAATATATTAAATGAACAACATAGGTTCTCATATATTTTGGAATTATTTCCACATATTATTATAGATCAAATACTTACAGACATAAATGTAACACAAATATATGCTATTTATTTTTAAAAATACATTCAAGTCAATTTGCAGTCAGTATTAAAGTGTTTTAATTTTGACTGAACTGCAATCAGGATGAAAACAAACTTGACTTTTTCAGTGTTCTATTCAATTTGTTAAAATTCAAATAAACACTAAGGGAAGCCTCTAGGAATTATACACATAATAAATTTAAAAATATTCTCTTGACAAAGAAAAATAAACAATCCTCATAATTGACTAATAGATCTAAAATAATTTGAATATAATATATTGATGTTCAAATTTATCCAATATTGTTATTTAGGTCTTACAAGGTACTATATATTATAAATCATTGGTTAAAATTATTCAAATGATACTTATGAAACTTTATTTGTACACCTGACTTTCTAAATCCACTGAAATATTTAAGATTGAAATGACAAATGGCTATGTTAGTTTCATTTGAAACATAAAATATATCCATACTTAAAGGTTCATTTACCAAACCTAAGGCACATGGCTGTCCATTCACGTGCCTCTATCAGTTGGTTTATGAAATAACTACTTAACAAATAAGCTATAAAATTTTCTTTGTATTTATTGAGAAAACTGGAGGGCAATGGACAAGATATTCTTTATATAGATTGATTGTAATAACTGTAAGTATAACATTTATTTGTATGTTTAATATCTCACAATATTAAACAATTAAAAGAGGACTAATAAGTCAATGATATAGAAAACGGCACCTGGTATTGTTTATTAATTCTCAAATATTGCTGGAAACAATCAATAAAGTAAGCAATGGCATTTCATCTAGTAGAATCCCTCAATTCTATTTGTAGCAGGCAGATAATGGTAGTTTTTTCTTTTAACATGCATATCAATTTTAAAGATTTATTTGTTTTATTTAACTTATACATACATATATTTATATGCATATAAACACACATGCAAATACATGTGCATATATCTCTGAGTTTTTAAAATTTACTTCTTAAACTCATCTATTATAACCTTTATTAAATTTATTAGTTAGTAATCTAGAAAGATACAGAAGTTCTCAACTACCAAGAATAAATGAATAAACCCAATGGATGTAAGTTAATATAACATAAAGTCATAATGTTGTGTTACAGAGATACTAATACAAGACATGCTACTGTAACTCACATGTACAATATGGCTCTTAAAAGCTGAAATCTGTTTTTTACCTATTTTCTCCTACTATAGTGTCGTTTTGTAGTTTTCTGAATGATACATATGCATATCACTAGCAAATATTTTTCATGTTAGTAGTGATAAAATTCTGTAATAGATTTATTTTTTCCAATTACAAATTATAAATATCAATTAGATAATAGTTTATCTCTAATGTTTATGGAATAAAGTGCATGTTAGTTTTAAAATTACATTTAGAAAATATGAGGAAAATTGATAAGATTTCCAAAAAAAATAAGGGAGATAGTCTTATGCTTTTATGAGTGGCTTAGATTTTTTTATGCAATGATAGGGTCAGAGCCTTACATAAGCACCAGGCAAGTACGCTGTACTGAAGCACATCTCCTGTCTAAATATTTAAATCAAGTGATGAAACGGAAGTTCTGAATACTTAGAAAACTCTTCATGCTTTTTCTAGTTCTTCTCACTCAAATTTTTGATAAAAATATTCTTATAGACAGAATGATGTTAATCTTGACAGGTATAAGAAATCATTGTTTGAAAGCAACTCTGTTCAGTAATATTACATGGTGGTGGTTAATTTGAATGATGTGAAATTTTTGGTGTCTTTTAAATGCTGACAAAAGCTAACAGCTTGTCTCTTATCATCTTTAGTCATTCAAGAAAATTAATTGCATTTCTGCATGACAGACTGTTGTATTCTCTTTATTTATCTAAATAAGAATTTGCCTTTTAGTTTATTTGACTTTGAGATTGCTTTTGACACTTGTACAGTGAAAGTTTAGCATCAGACTAGGATTTTGCTATCATAGTCTGAGACATAACCACAACCGTAATGGATAACTGGGGACTATTCGATTCCCTGCAATAGTTCCTATGTTTGTGTTAGTAGACTAAATATTATTTCCAGGTTTTACATTGACACACACCTCCAGTGAGGAGACAGGAAAGAGGGCTTATGAAAAAAGAGATAAATAATTCAGCCTTCAAATTAGATTTCTTTATGTATATGGTGAACTCATGTTTAATTATGTCATACCATTTGTACACACACACAAAGTAGTAGAATATACTATATGGCAAAATAATATTAGTAGATATTATTAGGCATATTGGAAATTAAAATTAATGAATTATCAATGATAAATTAGTTTTTTGAGTGATCAAAATAATGAATGTGCTTTTTCAAAACCTAAAGAAAAAATTTCATGAAATTACATGAAGAAAATGTCAAATAATTGGTGAAACAACATTTTACCAAAAATATGCTGGGTAACTAAAAATAAAGAGTGCTTAAGTGCAATGGTGGAGCTTTGGAAAGCATTCATATAGGTTTCCACATCAAGTGGGGATTGTAGAATTTCACACTTTTAACCATCTTTAGATTAAATTTTCTTCAACTGCTTGGTTGCCAGAAACACCAAATATTCATTAGTTTTTAATATGTGTATAAAAATAAAGTCTTTACCACACGCATTTGCAGAATATTAGGAATCTCTGTGTCTATTTCTTCCAAAATTTATATTTATATTTTTTTCAAAAATAGCATTTAAAATGTGAGTCTACAGAAAAGAAGTATGATGGCAATTTCTTTCAGTGAACAGTATTTCATCTCATAATGAAATAATGCAAAAGTAAAAACTTAACGTTAATACATGTGTGGAAATGACCTAAATTGTTTGTAAACTTTATTCCGTTAGTATACTTGGTGATCAATTTGCTAAGAACCTTTCATTGCTTTAGGTAAAATAAAAAAGCATTTGAAGTGCTGCATTCATTATATGTGTAAGCAATTTACATTTAAAGTGATAATAGTAATGACACCTTCAAAAATCATCACGTGGGTAATATGCCATGTAATGTGTGCTAAGCACTTCACATGCTGTATGTCATTTAATCCTCTCAACTAGTACACATGATGAAGCTGAAGTACTTAGCAGTTAAGCAATTTAATGGAATCCTCACAGCTAGAGATGGGTTAAGTTGAAATGTGAAGGAGATTTCTCTAAACTCAAAACATGTTTTTAGTCCTTTCATTGTCAACTAGTGTTGAATTCTAAATGAATATTTGTAGAAAACAAATGTAAGAAAGTGTATTGAGGTAAAGTAAAAAAAAATGGAGATATTGGTAGCATGCTTTGAAGAGATTGTTTTGCATGAATGTTGGACAGACTATTTATCAACATGCCATTCTGGAAACCATATGAGTCAATTTTCTTAATGTATAATGCTAACTGTACTTTAAAATTGGGTGTTAACCATTTTGTCACATAAATTTCAAATTATATGCATTTCAGTTATCATGGAAATATTATAATATTTCAATTATCATGGAAAAACTTTGTTTAGAAAATGCAAAATAATACTGGTGTGGGAAGTCTTTCAGTATATGTATTGCTTTTATTGGTTAATGTATAAAGAAGCTGTTTTCGGCCAGTGGCTTAACAGGACATAACGAGGCTGGAAAAGAAATAGACAGAGAGTAGGTGGCATCAGAGAGGCACCATGGAGCCTTCAAAGGGGAAAGATATGAGCTGCCAGCTCTAACCTTGCCAGTAGGCCATGAGCCTCATGGTAAAATTTAAAATAATAGTAATGGATTAACCAAAGATATAAGCTAGCTAGCAATACTCTTAAGTGATTGGCCAAGCAGTGATTTAAATAATATAGTTTCTGAGTGCTAATATTTTGTCTGGGTAGCTGGGACTGAACAAATAGCCTTCCCCCAACTTTGACCTTTCATTCTACTGTAGCAAGAAAGTATCACCTCCAAAAAAGCAAAAGAAAACAAAACAAAACAAAAACAAAAAACAAACAAAAAATCTGCCATCAAACTGTGGTGATAATACAGGAGAAAGTGAAGCTCCTTTAGTTCTAATGTGATAACAAACAGGTGTAATCATTCTAGAAACCAGTGAGGTGGATTTTCAAAGTACCCTAATTCCCTAGCTGTATCATTCCTTGGCATATAACATACATGCCCAAAGGTCTTGATCTCCTACTCCCCAGATACTTGTTCAATCAAGTTTATTGATACTTGTTTAAAATAGCTAGAAAATGGAAGCAATCTAAATGTATTTCAACTGATGACTGGATAAGGAAAATGTAGTATATATACAAAATCAAATTCTATTCCTATATACAGAAGTTGATCTGCAATTTTCAGGTAAATGGAAGGGATTAAAGAATATTATATTGAATCATAATACTGAAACTCAACAGTACAAATCCTTCGTGCTTTCTCTCATTTGTTGTTCTTGCAATAAATTGTTAGAGGTTATAACCTGTAGTGACTAGAAGAGGCAATAAACTAGAAGGGGACCAAGGCAAGAAAGAGAAAAGGAGTAGAGAGCAAGAGTATGACATAATTCTTGTGATGGAGGAAATTAAAAGAAGGCTATTTCTGTAACTGGGAAGGGATGAGGGAGAATGATACTAAGGGAGAAGCAAAGAGAGTCAGATAACAAAAGATGTTTTAAAAACATATGCAACTATATAAACTTACTTTAAGTGTAGTATATTACGGAGATAATTGCTAACAAATGCTGCAGAGGATGTAGGGGAAAGTGAACAATTATTCAATGTGTAGGGAAATGTGAGCTAGCCCAGACACTCTGAAAATCAATATGAAGAATTCCCATAGACAGAAATAAATCTACCATATGACCAATCTGCACTACTCTGTGGCATATTTCCAAAGGACTCCACAATCTATTCTAGAGATATTTACTCATTTATACTCATTGCTGCACAATACCCAGTAAATGAACTACCAAATATTTGTCAACTGCAGAATGGGTAATGAAAATGTGGTACATAACATGCGGAATACTATTCAAGTTTAGAGAAAAATGAAATTGTGTAGGTAAATGAATATATGTTCTTAAGCAAGGTAACCCAGACCCATTAAGGTAAAATTCAAATGTTGGTTTTCATCTAAGGTTTCTATCTCAAAATCTTTAGATGTAAGTATATAACCTGGAGTAACTTAAGGAAACAGAAAATCAAAAAGGGATCATTTTCAGAATGGTGTGGAGGAACAATAGAGAGGGTACTAGCATAATGCAAGTAATCTGAGGGGTAAAATTGGACAAATGGATGGGACTGAATACTTTGACTAGGGAGGAATAAGGTGATAAACAGAGAATAAGACAGGGAAGGTAAAATAACACACACACACACACACACACACACACACACACATTGAAGTTATACCACTGGGATTGATAACTCCCACCCCAAGTGCCATAGCTCATAGTATCCAAAATGTTGCCTGAATGTACAGACGATTTCCTGAAAACACAGGGTATTGGCATTGCCTTTGAATCACTGTTAGAACTTTAAGGTAATGCTTTGTGGCTTAAGACACCAGCAAGAACTAAGCTAGAAGCCTCCTACCCAAAAATTAACTTTAATATTATCAGAAAGAAGTAGATAGCTGCCAAAAGAAAAAATAAATCAGTAATCCTACCCATCTGAGTAGCCATATAACTGCAAAGAACAGTCAGGCTAATTCTCTCCAATGGTGTGATACTGGCATGCATATCTTTGATGAATCTACCTAACTTGATCTAAGGACTGCTAAATAGGATGGAATTTATGCACAATACTGTAAGTCTAGCTAACTTTCAGTGCTTGAAAACACAGACCCTATAGGAGAAGCTACTTTTGTTTTTCTTTCAACTAGCATAAATTCAAGTAACTATATTTTAAATCATGATACTGACAGATAAGTGTAGCTTTTACTCATCTTAAAAAAATTCTACATTTTGTTGTAAGGAACAATGCTGATATTCACAAATAGATAAAATTCAAATATTAACTAAATGTGAGGTGACCTATACCATTTTTAAATTTAGAACACAGGGTCTTGGGACATCACAGCAGAGTTGGGAGAAAGATTATAAGAGACAGAGGACCTAGAAACTTGGAGCAAGGCAGGGTATCTTAAGTAAGACAGGGAGCAACATACTTGAAATCTTAACAACATGGCTGTCTAAGTAATTCCTGCACAATGGCAACAGAAGTTGATATCCCAACATGGAAAGGGAGAAATCCACAAGGGCAGACACTTGGATCAACAGCTTCCAGTAGGCAATTAATGGCTATTTAAAAGAGAGATAATTGATCTTTTTTATGGTGCACCCTTCTTAGCTTTTCTAAACCCAAGTGGTTAACTCTAAAACTTTTAACATGTAAGCACAAGTAATACTAAATGACTGCACATCTTTTATTTATATTTACACTCCCCACACAAAACTAGAGAGAGAAAAAGAGAAGGAAGGAAAGAGGAAGGGAGAGACAAGGGAATGGTCAGGCCATAGATTTGAGATAAAACAATTGGGATTATTCAGGAAGTGATTCTGTTGAAAATCAGCTTCACTTGGCAGACATAAGTATCTGTTTTGAAAGACTAACTGGCATTTTATGAGACTTAACTTCAAGCGTGTACAGAGAAGATTAACTAAAACCAATGACAAGAAGTTACAGGATTCCGTGGGACAGTATGGTAGTGGAGACAAGAATAATGGTCCAGAGGTGAAAATAATTTCAGGAATCAAAATTCTCTCAGATTAAATTTAATTTGGTATCACTTTGAGTAAAAAGCATAACAAGTAGTAATCTTGGTTATGTTTTTTATAAGATAAAGCATAACTGTTAATTATTTTCCTAAAATAGATTGCATTGCAATCTATTCTCATTGGCTAGAAATCCTATTTAAGTAGATTATTCCCAATAGTTGAGAAGTGTTCTTTCGCAGAAATATTGTTATAGGAAATACTTTTAAAAATCAGAAGGTAGTATTTTTTTCTTAGCTTTAGAATTGAACATAAAAATTTTATTTGATGAAAATTTGGAAAATCTACTAAAATTAAAATAACACAAATTTGTATCTACAAACCTCAAATTCTGAAAAGGTTTCTAAATATCTAGATTAGAACTAATAGTTTTGATAAATTTTCTTAAGTGTGGTGATGTAGACGTCTTCTCTATGTTCTGTGATTATCATTAATAAATAAAGAAACTGCTTTGGACCTATAGCAGGGCAGAACTTACATGGGCAGGGAAAACTAGGCTGAATGCTGGTAGAAGAAGGGCAGAGTCAAGGAGATACCATGGAGCAGCCACTGGAGATAAACGTGCTGAAACTTTGCTGGTAGGCCATGACCTCATGGTGATATACAGATTAATATAAATGGGATAAATTAACATGAAAGAATTAACCAATAAGAAGCTAGAGCTAATGGTCCAAGCAGTGTTTTAATTGATACAGTGGCCATGTGATTGTTTCAGGTCTAAGGTAGCCTGGTGGCCAGTAACCAACAAGTGGCCTCCTCCAACAGGTACCTAGGGTGATAACATGCAATAGGAAACATCAAAGTCATTTCTACTTCACATTCAATTCTTGTGAAGAATTCAATCTACTCCTAGGAAAAGAAAACAGTTAATTTTCTGACTGTAGTTTTGAAAATAGAGTTACAAATTAGAATCCAGAGAAGCCCAAACAGCTCATTTGCAAGTGGATCAAAGGTTCACTCAGAAACACAAATTATCTTCTGTGTCATACCCATGTCCTTTACATCAGTTGAGTCTCACAGTAAGAAATAAAATTTGAGAAATGAGAACAGTGCCTCCTCCCTCACAGAGAAACCCACAGAGACGGTGAATAGGCCAATTGTCAATGCCAGACAGAGCTATCCAGGAAGAAATTATATTTTTCAAGATAACTAAATATAAGCAGACAAATTGTACATTGCAATTGTATTTTTAATTATCGGTTGTCAGGAAACAGATTGAGATTTGTTATATCATTTTTCCTACCATCAGGATAGAATTCAAATTTTAGTCATGCATAGATCCTAAGAGAATTTATTCTTTTTAAAAATTAGTTATACCATACTTAATTATTTATAAGTCCAGAGAGTATCTAAGGTCCTGAAAAAAGGTTGTTTGCTAGAAGTCTGTCATAAACTGGAGTCCAATGCTCAGAGTTGCTAGCCTCTGATTTCATATTGTCTCTCTTTAGTCATAATCTACAAAGTTGTGTGTATGTCTGTTGAGACAACCCACCTTTTACTCTCGATGACATTGAAATCCCTTCCCTGTATGTTCTATAGTTAACAAGGGACTAATACAATTGCTTACTATTTCATGAGTCATTTCAATTAATCATAAATATTATTGGAAACCTAACCTGTTTACTATCCGTTGACCAATGTTGACCACACTTAAGTCCATATATTCTCTTAAAAATAATTCCCATGTGGTATTACTGTACATATAAAAACAACCAATGTATATAGGATGTTATTAAAAGAATTATAAAGTTATTGAACTAATTTAATATTCTTTCCATGACTCTAGTTTTGGAAATTAAGTTCAGAGATCCTTTAAAGTATGTTGCTGTTGGTAGAGTAAAACTTAATTTTTACTAGACTTGTTCAATTCTTATTTCTATCATGTAACCAGCTGGGTCACTTAAACTCTTTTTGCTTCAACATTCATCTATAAAAGGAGGTATTTAAAAGTATAAAATAATTTAACTATAAGTAAAATGAATTAACTAGTTTAAAATGTAGTTGTATTAGTCAAGAGAGATGCATATAGGGACGCAATATTCATCATGAAGAATACATGTCATTTGAGCACTGAGGGAGTTAACAAGGGATATTGCAGTGCTCTGTAGTTCGCTATTGTAGCAAGAGTACATTCTACTTGTAGAGGCACTAGAAAAAGAGAGTTTTGTGAATCCTTCCCAAGAGGGCTTCTAATCTTAGAAACCTAGAAATTAGAAGACCCAACTTGTTCTAACAGCTCAGGTTCATATTAGAATGAAGGAACTGCAGTTAAATTTGTATTCCATTTTTCCTCAATATATTGATACTGCACCATGCCTTATCATGGGCTAAATCTAATGCAACCCAGATGTAGAGAATCTATGGATACAGCATGAAAAGTCCAGGTTTTCAATGTAGAGAATTTATTGTTATTGATAATTGCATTCCAGTAGAATAAACAAATAGGTTTATAGTTAGTATGCCCTGCCTGAAATACAGTGTTCTTTGTTATGTGATTTTTCCTAAGGATATGTGTACAATTAATTAAAAGCAGACAGAGCACAGAATTTAGAATAAAGATACAATTTCACTTATCTCTTGCTCATGAACCAATGAGTTTGTTGTGTTTATTTACAGAACATGAATGACTCAAAGGCAAATGGAGTAGAGAAAAGGCAGGTGTGATGATTCACACACCCTGCATCCCAGGAATTTACTGCCTAACAAGCAGGCGGCTTCCTCTCAAGCATTGCCTCTGCCTAACAAGTGCTTACTTTTTGAGGAGGAATGGTGAGTTGTGTATTTTCCAAGTTTTATCATTATAATTATGCCATTTTTTTTAAAAATTTTGAGATAATAATGTAGCAAGAGGAGTGAGTGGGCCACATCCCCAGCTAGCTTACACCTGAAATAATCACACAGAAATTGTATTAATTAAATTACTGCTGGGCCCATTATATCTAGCCTCTTCTTGGCTAACTCTCACATCTTGATCTAACCCATTTTTATATAATCTGTGTTTATTATGAGGTCGTGGCTTACTGGGAAAGATTCAGCATGTCTGACTCTGGCAACTCTATGGCGGCTCTCTCTCTCTCCCTTCTTCCCAGCATTCAGTTCTGTCTTCCCCACCTACCTAAGTTTTTGCCCTATCAGTTTTTTTTATTCAACCCATGAAAGCAACACAAATACAGAAGAACATCCTACACCATTTCCCCTTTTTGTTTAAACAAAAAAGAAAGGCTTTCACTTTAACATAGTAAAATTACATATAAAAAAACAGTTATCAAGCAAGAACTATAGTTACCATATTTATATCTACTTTATCTTTTATCATAACTAAAGAAAACTATAATTATATCTATCCATTCTTCAACTCCATCAAAGACTCCAGAAGGATATAATATTACCTAAGTAAACAAGAAGTAAGCAACTTCCAAAACTCTAGAAGTAACAGAGACATCTTGCTCCCTGGACAGTCACCCAAAGTTATTTTGTACTGTTGGGGAATCCATCTTTAGCCTACAGGACCATAGTATCCAGCAGACATTTTTAAGAATCAGGAAATTTCAAAGACAGTTATGTATCCTGCAGAATGTCTTGCAGACTCTCTCATGAATCAGGAACCCTGAAGGATCATCTCAACTTTAGGCAGGTTCAGCAGTCTTCTCTCTGAGGGTTCTTCATGTCCAGTTTATGCAACAGTCCAGGCAAGAGCAGTTTCTTGCCCAAATGGCTAACCAACTCCTTAAGGAGCCTCTTTGAATCTCATCATTTTCTTGAAGTAGACTGGTGCTGCCGTTTTATGCTCATTGTCATAAAATCCCTAAGTTATTAAAACATTTGAAATATCATATTCTGTAGTCTCTGAAAGTGTGAAAAATGCCTATCTGAAATATTTCTATGCACATCTAGAAAAATCTAACTAACAAACTTGATAATATTATAGATGATTATCCATTAACAACCTATATTTACTAATTATACATTACATTATTAAATGAACTATACAATCACAATACCTTAATCAAGATTAGAAATCCATATACATATAACAAAATTTACCTTAAATTTATATCAATAAAGCAAAATTTATACCAATGTAAATTATTCATATCTCTATCATATCCCCTTTAAATGTAAAAGAACATTTATAAACAATATTTGGGAATATGGGCATAGTTTTTTCTCTCCAAATAGCTTTGTGATGTATGGGGTGCTGTTAATCAGGTTCGTGGTATATCCTGCGTGCTAGGTACATTTCAGTCATCACTTGGGCAAAGTAATTTTTTTGAGAATGTTTACGGCAACCTTTTAGGATGCCATGGACTATCATACTCTATTGATCTCGAAGCAATCCACAGGGTCTTATCCTCTGTGAAAACAAAAGAAGAACCTCTTTTTCAAAGCATCATATCCCTAGACCCAAATTCTGAAGTCATAATACCTTTATAATATCCATGCTGGTTTAGTTGACCAGCCCACACAATGAAGCATCTCTCTGTACTTAGCTCCTTTACAGTCAAAAACTTTAAAGAAAATACAATAATACACATAATCCAGATTGTCTGTGATTTTTTTATTTTTATGTAACTTATTTTTTTACTTCCTTTAATCTATGATTATCTGTACTTTGTCTCTTTAAAAACCTTACCCTTTTTTATAAAGCATTAACTTTATTTTATGACTCTCTATACTCTTTTTCTTTTCTCTCCCAAGCCTATGTACACCCATCCAACACTGTGACCGATTTAGAGATCTATTAGGTTTGAACCTGTTCTATTGCATTGTCTTTAATTCTCTACTGTCTTGAAGAGCTTTCAAAATGTTAAGCAGCTTGGTTGCAGCTGCTCTGGATATTGACTCCACCTCTCTCCAATTTTAAAATGGTGGATGTACAATTTTTACTAGCTCTGAGGCCGCCAGGTAAGAGCCATGCTCAGCACTTTAACTCTGAGGATAAGCATGTAGCACATAAACTCTTTTTATCTGAGTTATAGCCAAATTTGCCACACAAAGCACTGTGCAGCCTGGAAACATCTCTCTGTACGGTGGCAGAAATCTGCCATGCTCTTCTGCTTGTGCACGCCTAGTAAACTTGATCCTGTTGCCTGCCCATGCAGGGAGCACTGAGTCACAGGCATGGTCTCAGCCAGTTTCCTCCTAACCCTAGTGGGCACAGAAACATCTGGGTCCCACAAATGTCATTAAAATGCTTTATAGCTGGAGTTTGCATTGGTGGAACAGCCTAGGAAGCTGAGTTTTAAAATTGTACAGATTTTTAAAAAAAAATTTTTTTAGTACAGCTGCTAAGTCAGGAAATTCTCCCTTAAAGGAGCTATGGCATGCTGCCAGCTGTGCTAAACTCTATATTTGTGTCTAGAATTCCTTTTTAAGCCCTCTCAGGTTTTACATGGAGTCAGTGTACCACATTGGGCAGCCAATCTGTAGTAAGAGGAGTGAGTGGGCCACATCCCTGGCTAGCTTACACCTGAAATAATCACACAGAAATTGTATTAATTAAATTACTGCCTGGCCCATTATATCTAGCATCTTCTTGGCTAACTCTCACATCTGGAACCAACCCATTTTTATTTAATCTGTGTTTACCATGAGTTCGTGGCTTATTGGGAAAGATTCAGCATGTCTGACTCTGGTGACTCCATGGTGGCTCTCTCCCTCCCTTCTTCCCAGCATTCAGTTCTGTCTTCCCCACCTACCTAAGTTTCTGCCCTATCAAAAGGCCATGCTGTTTCTTTATTCAACCAATGAAAGGAACAGAAATACAGAATAACCTCCTATACCATAATAATTACACCCATCTACCTGCCATTTCTTCCTTCCAAATTCATATATCTCCTTGCTCTCTCATTAATGATCCTTTTTTTCTTTAATCTTTGTTAAAGATCATGAGTTTGTGTTACAAAATGCATAAATGTAACCTGCCTAGAATGTGCAATGTTGCTTGTGTGTATATGTGTTCAGAATTAACTACGTGGTGTTGGGAAATCTATCAGTGTGCTTTTCCCTGAAGAAGACTATCCCACTCTCAGCCTTACTTAGATGGCTATAGTTCTGTATGTAGAGTTGAGATATCTTGAGCTTCACCCTGACCCTTGCCATCCCCCCATCTACATTAGCATGACTATTGGTGTTGTCCTTTAAACTTGGTGAGCTATCAATTCCCTTAGCTTCATAAGTATTTAGAACCTCCATCCTCTCTCAAGTTAGGAATGTTATAATCCAAAGAGAGAGCTACCCTGCACTTGTAATATTGTACTTTATTAAAGTTATAGGCTTCTACAATTACTTGGTCATTCTCCCTTTAGCTCTACTTAAATCCAAAGGAATATCACAATGCACATGACTATGTTGTAACATTTAGTAAAGAACTTTGTAATAGCATGTATTTCAAGTGAAATAAATTTTCCATGATGTTGCTAATTTAAAAATAATTAGCAATAAAATTATGTGAGATTTAACTTATGGAAAAAGTCTGAAGATTTTCAGTTTACAGAAAATGAGAATTTATCAAGCTTCTACATTTCCCTTCATATTTTATTAGTTAATATACTTAATGTTACATGTATAGAAAAATAACAATATGAAATATCTTCTACATATGCTTTTTTCACAACTATCATACTATAAATACATTTTAGAAATATTTTGCAACTATCAATCTGCTATTGCAAAAAATATAAACAATAATAGAAGTGTATTCAGTTCTAAAAATTATTTTTAGATAATAATTCTAATAATTATCTTTATATTGTTTAATTGAGTTAAGGTACATAGGTTTTTAACATGGGAAGAAGATAATTTGTATTGTAAATTACTTATTTTATATCAGGATTAGTAATACAATATAATTAGAATTAAACTGGCTCTAATTTATGCAATGGGTATACAATAATGTAATAGTTTGTATGCTGATTTTATTAGATTCTTAGACCAAATATCACAACTAACCTAAGGAAGACTATTTTTTTCTTAGTTATTTTCTTTCTCATTCCAGCACATGCAAATAAATGCTCTATAGTTGTCTATTTGTACTCGTTGTATGACTGATTTGTTTGTGTTTAAGCAACATCATATCACTGATGGGAAAACCAAAGGGAAAACATGGTTGTATTGTTTAGAATGCTGCAATCTCACCTAGAGAGGTGAAGTAATAAAAGACAAAAAGCAGAGTCTTTTGAAGTCAATGAACTCTTTCTATTAAGAAAGCAAAACAGGAATACATAGGTGATATTGTCAGAATTGCAAACAAATGATAGGGTTCAGAAGGCATGTTATGATAGTCATTTGGAAAAAACCACAGAGGGCAACATGAGAGAGAAGGAATAATAGAAGCATGATGACTGTTCATGATTTTGTTAAAAGGAGTTTTGTTTGTCCGGTAAGTACAAAGATAATTTATATGCTGTTGTTAATTTCCTTAAATATAGGAAAAATGAAAAGTTCTAGTATATTATCTTGAAATAAACTGTGAAAATGTGTAGTTATGCAAGAAACTTGAGCTGGAATTTAGAAGAGTTTTACTTTGTCTCATATATAATGTATTGTGTAGGAGATAGCACATTATCATTATAATGATTGAATGTTACAAAACAAACAGGAAGCATGAAATAAAGCAGAGAAAACCGACAAAGCAGTCTTCCATAAGGCACAAGTGTCAACATTAAGTTTTTCACTCGTAGAATGTTTTTCCATGAATTAAAGAAGGCATCTATGAGGTCAGGCACTTTCAGAGGAAAATGTGCTGAGAGTAAAGCCATGGAACCCTCGGTCCTTAAGTGGGATGTCTTCCTCAAACCTTTCTCTGCAGGTATCAGGGATCTATCAGAAGATGAGCCAGAATGATTTTAAGAGTCAGTGGGGAAGGAAAAGAGCAGAGAAACACATGCAACAAAACAGATATATGACTCACAGTGATGATGGGTGCAAGTACAGAGCCTACACAATCCAGATGAGGTATGCTTCCAACATAGAGAGGGAACATTGAACACAACCCCCCACATCTAATCCAGAAACTATCTTCAGGTGTCAACCTCCCAAAATACAATAGTTTTCCCCAATGGATTCTCACTAAGTTTTGAAACCATACTTAATTGCAGGTAGTATACCCAGAAGTAGAAGGCCAAAGCAAACAAAGTGAGTTGTATTTTTGGATAATTTTTGTCTAATAATGATTAATTGGGCATTTTTAACTTTATTGGAATTTTTGGTATACAATGGTATTCAATTTTGTATTTTTGTAGGTTTTCTGTATGTATGAGTATGGGTTTAACATGTTGTTTTTATTTGCCTACTTCTTTTCTGAAGAAGAAAAGAATACCTGGAGTTGGAAGGATGGAGAGACTCTAAGAACAGATGAAGCAGGGGAATGATCAGAATATACTGTATAAGATTATCTTCAATTAATAAAATTAATAATAAAAAATAATAAAAATAAAAAAGAAGAAAGGCAATGTTAGGAGAAAGCTATTTGTCTACTAAACCTCATTGTAAACTGACTGAAATGAGTCTGTTAAATACAAATCGTGTGTGTATATGTGTGAGTGGTCATGTGTGTGCAAGAGCAAATGCATCAAAAAATGAGCATGCAAGTTGATGGGCACTCAGAGATATGCCAGAAGTTAACCTCTTGTCTGGACTGCTTAAATGGACATGGAGAACCCACAGAGAAATGACTGCTGTACTTGTCTAAATGTGAGAGGATCTTTCAGGGCTCCTGCTTCATGAAAGAGTCTGCTAGACATTCTGCAGGACACAGAAGAAAGTGACTGACAAACTGCCAATGTAAATAGAACTGTTTTTGAAATTTTCTGCTTCATGGAAAATCTGCTGGATACTATGGGTCTATAGGCTGAAGATGGATACCCCAATGATATAGAAGAACTTTGGGTGACTGTCCAGGCAGTGAGATGTCTCTGTCAATTCTAGAGTTTTAGAAGTTGCTTATAATGTACTTTCTGTTTCCTTAGGTAATATTATATCCTTCTGGAATCTTTAATGGTGTTGAAGAATAAGGTAGTTATAATTATAGTTTTCATCAGATATAATAAAAGATAAGGTATATATAAATATTGTAACTGTAATTCTTGCTTGATTCCTGTTTTTTTATATGTAATTTTACTATGTTAAAGTTAAAGCCTTCTTTTTTTATTTAAACAGAAAAGGGGAGATGATGTAGGATTTATTTCTGTATGCTTGAATACCATTAATGAATAAAGAAATTGCTTTGAATCTATAGCAGGGCAGAACTTAGGTAGGTGGGGAAAACAGAACTGAGTGCTGGGAGAAAGAAGGATGGAGTCAGAGAGAAGCCTGTAGTCCCTCAGGAGACAGACACTGGAAATTTACCCAGTAAGCTACAGCCACGTGGCAATACACAGATGACTAGAAATGGGTTAAATTAAGAAGAACTAGCCAACGAGAAGCTAGAGCTAATGGATCAAGCAGTGATTTAAATAATACAGTTTCTGTGTGATTATTTCATGGCTAAGTATCTGGGAACTAACTAGCAGCCCCTCCTCCAACAAATTGTCTCCCTGCAACACATTTTTCTGTCTGTGTGTCTCTGTCTCTCTCTGTCTCTTTGCCTCCTGCTTGGTGATTTGATGCAAACTCTAAATTACTGCCCTAGTGCTGTGTAAGCCTGCCTGCAGGGATGCTCATCAAGGTGATGTTCATGAACTTAACCTCTGAAAGGGTAACAAGTTCCCAATAAGCTATTTCATTTATAAGTTGCTTGACCTTGATGTATTTCTTCACAGCAGTGTAACAGCAACTAAGAAAATCGTGTGACTTATGAATGAAGCCTGAGATTTTACCTGTCCTCTGCTGCTATGCTGGGAATGTTGGTATGTCCACAAGAAATAGTAATTTTTCTTTAAGGATTTATTGTTTCTCATTTTTAAAGTATATGTATGCATGTATGCATGTGTGTATAGGGAGAGGATATGTGCACATGATTGCAGAGGACATCCTGAAACTGGAGTTATAAGGTTTTGTCCTATTACATTGCTGAATTAGTTATCTAAAATATTTATATAGGTACAATGTAAAACAAAAAATGCCTAAAATTTCTTCTTCTCACTTCTGTTTCTTCTAACTACAGATATTTTTCTTATTGGAAGTCTAACAATGTTGCCCTGGAGTTAATCTATGTTCCATTATTTGTTGGTTTGAACTTATACTCTAGTTTTAGGCTTCATAGTCCAATCCCTAACATCCTAGGTACCATATCACAAAAGATGATCTAATGAAACCAACTTGATTATTCAATAATTAGATGTTCATTCGCATTAAAGTGATATTTGTAGAAAAAGTGATCAAGTTGTTTCCTATGATTTTTTTGTAATTTAATTATAACTTCTGAAATTATTGCCAGTTGGCAAAGCTGTCCAAAGTCCACATTCACCTTTCCTCAACATTTGTCTCTTCTGTTACCACAATCATGACTCATTTTATCTTTAATGAGAATGTCTCTCTAAGGCACCTTCTATTCTATTTCTCTATAATTCTTTTCCATAATGATCTTTTAATCTCTCAGTAAATCAGTGATGCCTGAAGCATTGGAATTTATATATATATAAAATATTGATTCCTTAATCTAATTCTATATAATGCAAAGACAATCTGGCATATGGGAGCAAATCAGTGCACTAAAGATGTAGTTTCTTACCAAGATAACACACAAAATGAAACTTAAATTGGGACCAGGAAAACTAGCTCCAGAGTTTTTCTTCCATATGGGCATTTGCTAACAACTCTTCTCCTTCAATGATGAGTATAACTTGTAATAGACTCTACAATGTGCAAAAGGAGAAGCTGAGAAGCTTTCTTAATAACAAGGAAGTTCAGAATAGCCAGAAAAAAAAATGAGCCTTCCTTGCCTAACCCAGGGTTCTTTTATATTCTTTGGTTTTGCATCTTTTTCCCAATGCAAACTCTTATACAGAAAAAATGGGACAGAGCTGGAAACCAAAATTAGGTTTCTATAAAATTGGGAGGCAGAAGCTCTCAGACAATGCACAGGAACAATGACACTAAAGCCCGCACAGCTGTAGGTAATGATGGTCATGTTCAAGTATCAGCTACTTACTCAAAAAAAAAAAAAAAGAAAAGAAAAGTTCATGATAAATCAGATTGTGAAACTGGAACTCATTATCACTCCCCTAAATGAAATTAAAGTGCAGCTAAATCTATAAAGATAGCTATATTCTATGCTACATTATAATGAGGTAGTGATTGACACACCAGGACCATACCTGGGATTTTTGCGAAGCAGAATGCGACATAATAAACTTTTAAGAATTGAATTTTTACCACAATGTTCCACCAAAATTCTTGGTCTTATGGATAGGCATGGGTTTCCTGAGAAAGTAAATTGTCTTTTCACAATTATGATAAAATGAAATATCCATCTGAGAATTCTCTCAAATTCCAATGAAGGGTTCTTGACTCCTTGACCTATATTTAACATAAGCCTTTTAGTGATTTACATTTAAAATTAACAAATACCAAACTTCGTAATATTAGTTTTCCTTTAATATTATACATTTGGGTTTTTTAGCCTAAATAATACAAATCGTGACACAATAGACCAGAAATTATTAAAACTTGTGCCATTTGGAATACTAGGCAAATGCCATTTTTTAAATAAAGAAATTAAAAAGTTACTGCTCTAAAATGTTAAAAATAGTAACAAAACAATTCAAAATCTCTTTCAAATAGCTTTATCATTTTTGTGATATTCCAGAGTAAATTAAGAAAAGAAACTCCTAAATCATTATTGCAGTTAGAGCCTGTTCAAATACAATAATAATTTATTCTATTAAAAATTATTATAATTTTTTACCTCTGTCAGTAAATATGTCCCTTTATTAATATTACTTCATATAACTATAATCTCTATTTATGTTTTATTGTGAACTAAAAGTTTGAAAATATTCATAAATTTGTTGTACACTTATTTAAAATGATATATAATTCTTAGTAATATTCAGGAGAAAGAGGAATTATCTCCTGGAAAATCATAGGTAGGCATGTTTAGTGACGAAGTCTTTGGTTATGACATGACAGATATAGGGCATTAAATTTGGTATATGAGTTCATAAAATACATGAAAAAGAACATTCAATAATTTGTAGAATAAATATGGGATAAATAGATAAATAAGTATGGGATAAATAGAAAATCTTAAATTACTTATTACAAATTGATTTTAAATTCTGATAATTATGGTAAATATACAAAGCCCATAATTTGAATAACTCACAAACTATCATTCAAATAACTCATATAAAATTTTCTAGCTAATTTAAGACAAAACATTTCATAGGTGTACATTACATTTTTTAAAACATTAAAATTCTATTATATATTAGCCATGAATAAACACTTTTACACAGTTTTCAGATTATATTACTTATCTCACTGAATAATTGAAAGTTCATTAAAGTTTAAATAAGCCTACCCTTATAACTTGTAGTTAAATGTTTTATTAAATTAAGAAACCAATATAACTGTGATCCATTTAAGAATCCAGAGAACTATATACTTGATAATATATATCATAATCTTGATGCTCAGTTCCCTAATACTTAAGATAGTAAGAGAAGCCATTGTGGAGAACAAAGACAATAATGAAGATGATAAAAATGATGGTGATGATGATGAAGATGATGATGATATGATGAAAAATTTGGACCTTTAGAAATGGTAAGCATAGAGCAAAACAAACAAGAAAAAGATCCAAAGAGAAAACACAGGAAATACAGTCAGATACAGAGATGTACACTTCCACACATACAGAATTTATTTTGGTTTCTTTTTTATTTCATTTTATTTTATTATCTCCTTTTTACCTGTTTGTTTCTAATGAGAGAGAGAATAAAAGCCTGTGGACTTAGTTTGGAGAGGAAGTGAAGGGAAGTTAGGAGAAATTGGGGGAGGGAAAACAATGATCAAAGTAGATTGTATTTTTGTGGAATTTGAGAAACAACTCCAAAAAGACCCTGCACCCACAATAAAATTTATGATTAAAATAAAACAAACTTATTTAGAATGCTAACAGGGCTACAGTCTCTAGCCAAAACCAACAGACATGTCATGTAGAAGCAAAAGCAGAAAGGCCTTATAAGGTAAAAACCAGAAAATCTGCTCTATTCTGCCGAAATTAGATGGCCAAGGTGATTTCAAAATAGTTTCTGAATGTCTGTCTGCATACCAAGTTACAGGAGCCAGATCAGCAGTTAGTCGTATCTCCACAAACATATGGTCACAGCTGTATATGTCTGAGTTTGTGTTATGGGGGCAATGGGTCAGAATTACAAAGAACTTAAATTTAGGAATTAAATCACTGATAAATAGCTATTAGGTACAAAAAGGTATACCTAAAAAAATGTAGTTTCTTTAGCCATTTAAATTATATATATTTTATATATTTTAAATTAACGCATGTATGTATATATGTGTGTATGTATGCATTTATCTATGTATGTATGCCCTGAGATTATTCCAGTACCCATTACTGGCAGCCTTTTCCTGGGATAATTTTCCAATCCAGCCAGGGAAGCAGATCATTTTCTTGTTCATACTTCACGTGAGCAGCTGGTGTAGGAGGTCCTTCTGTGTTTCTGTTGCTTTCATTGATTAAATAAAGAGACTGCCTTGGCCTTTTGGTAGGGCAGCCCTTAGGAGGGCAGAGTAGACAGACAGAATGCTGGGAGAGAGAAGGCAGTGTGGCAGACGCCATGTTTCTCTGGCCCAAGATGGACACTGGTTAGACTCATGCTGGTAAGCCACATCCTCGTGGTGATACACAGATTACTAGATATGGGTTAGTTTAAGATGTAAGAGTTGACCAAGAAGAGGCTAGAGCTTATGGGCCAGGCAGTGTTTAAATGAATACAGTTTCTGTGTAATTCTTTTGGGTATAAGCTAACCAGGCACTGGGAACACAGCCCTCTCCTCCTTACTACAAGCAGCTTTCTCCTGAAACAGAGGAGAACAAACACCCACAGCCAGACAGTATTCATACAGTCAGAGACATTGAAACACTCAACTCTAAATGGGATGTTTCCATCAAATCTCTCCCCTCCAGTTTCCAGAAACCCTGTGGAAAATGAGGTAGAAAGAGTGTAAGAGCCAAAGGGTATGGAGGACGCCAACAAAACAAAGCCACCTAAAACAACTGGGCCAAGTTCACATGAACTCAAACTGAATATCATGCATAAGGCCTACATGGGTCAGCAACAGTTTGGGTCCTGGAAATGAAAGAAGTGGACATATGTCCCCATCCTTAACCCAAAACCAAAATTTATTTTTCTCCTAAGGAGTGTCACTGGGAAACAGACTACTCTTAAGGGTAGACTGCATGTGTAGCCGTAGATGGCCTACAGTTAAAGCATCTTTGATATTTCTTTGTTTCATAACATTACATCAGGCCTTTTCTTTTCTTTGATTTTTATTCTATTGCATTTTAATCATTTATTTCTTTTTAAATGTTTTTTTTAAATTTATCCTTCTCTCATATATTACATAACAGCCTCAGGTCCCCCTCCATCCACTCCTCCAAGCCTATCCCCCACCAAGTTTCCTTCTTCCCCAGATTCATTGCTCCTCAATTTACCTTCAGAAAAGACCAGACCTTCCAAAGACATCAACCAAACATGACATAATTAGTTATAATAAGACTAGTTACAAAACCTCATATCATGGTTGGATGAGGCAACCCAGTAGGCTGAAAAAGGTCCCAAGAGCAGGCAAGACACAGAGCTATTCCACTCCCAATGATAGGAGTTTCACAAGAACCCTGAGCTACACAACCATAAAATACACATAGAGGACCTAGCACAGACTCATACATGCTTCTTGATTGTTGCTTCAGTTTCTGTGCACCCCTATATGTTCTGCTTAGTTGATTTGTGTGAGCTTTGATATTTTGTCCTCTTCTAATATATAGTACAGTATAGTATAGTATAGTAT